>SJYC01081044.1:0-14701 GCA_006408675.1 Madoqua kirkii | reverse complement strand
AATGGAAATTTTGGGAAATTTGCTGAAATTTTTGACAAGGCATTAGATTTTACATAAACTGTGATAGAAAAGAGTGAGATAGTTCTATCTAAGAATCCAAAGGCAAGATATTATTAGGTGATAATTTATCACACAACAAATCTGCTTAGTCACTTAGTCATGTCTGACTCTTTGTGACCCCATGGACTGTAGCCCGCCAGGCTCCTCTGTCCATGGGAATTCTCCAGGCAAGAATACTGAGGTGGGTTGCCATGCCTGCCTCCAGGGGCTCTTCCCAATCCAGGGATCAAACCCAGGTCTCCTGCATTGTAGGCAGATTCTTTACTAGCTGAGCTACCAGGGAAGCCCATGAGGGGACATAAAAGATGGGTCCCATCAGTGGAGAATTCACCTGTGTTGAAGGAGAGCCGGATTTGATCCCTGGATCGGGAAGATCCCCTGGAGACGGGAATGGCAACACACTGCAATATTCTTGCCTGGAGAATCCCATGGACAGAAAAGCCTAGGGAGCTATAGTCCATGAGGTCACAGAGACAGACATGATTGAGTGACTAATACTTTCAATTTCACTATGAAAAAATTATCCTTTAGAGAAAATTTAGGCAGTGGGGGTGGGAGTAGCAGGCAGGAAACTATTTGTCTGTTTTTATTTTTTCATTGGTCATCTGATTTAATAATAGTTTTAAATTCCATGAGCTATAAATATTTATTTGAACAAATTCAGACATTACAACTGGGAATCAAGAACTGGAATTTATCTCCCTTCCTGTCACCCTTCTTGCATTTCCTTTCCTATCCTAGTGAATATACAGATATATGTCCAAAAAGTTTTTTAAAATTATGATTCATACTTTTATATTTTGCCACCTTGATTTTTTAAAAATTAGAATATAGTTGATTTACAATGTTGTGTTAGTTTTAGGTGTACATCAAAGTGAATCTGCCATAAACATACATGTTGATATATCATTGTCTTCTAGACTCCATTCCCATATAGCTTGTTACAGAGCATGGAATAGAGTTCCCTGTGCTATAATTAGGTTCTTTATAGTTATCTTTTCTATATAGTAGTGTGTGTATATTATATCTGAATGTCTCAATTTAACCCCCAGCGTTCCCACTTAGTAACCGTAAGTTTTTTTTATATGTCACTCTATTTCTGTTTTTTAAGTAAGTTGTAACTAAGTTTGTATTATTTTTTTTTTTAGATTTCACATATAAGCGATACATGTGATATATGATACTTATCTTTGTCTGTCTGACTTATTTCACTCAGTATGACAATCTCTAAGTCCATCTATGTTGCTACAAGTGCTTTATTTCATTCTCTCTTATGGCTGAGTAATATTCCATTGTGTATGTGTACCACATCTTCTTTATCCATTCCTCTGTTGATGGGCATTTAAGTTGCTTCCATGTTCTGGCTATTGTAAATAGTGACGTAGTGAACACTGGGGTACATCTATCTTTTTGAATTAGGGTTTTCTCTTGACCACCAGACAAGTCCTATTTGTAGAATTTTTGATGATGGCTGTTCTAACCAGTGTGAGGCACTATCTCTTTGTAATTTTGATTTTCATTTCTCTAATAATTAATGATGTTGAATATCTTTTCATGTGCCTCTTGGCCATCTGTATGTCTTCTTCAGAGAAATGTTGTTTAGATCTTCCACCCACTTTTTTTAATCGGGTTTTTTTTTATTTTTTATTTTTTATTGAGCTGCATGTGCTGTCTGCATATTTTGCAGATTAATCCCTTGTCAGTCACTTCATTTGCAAATATTTTCTCTCATTCTGTGGGGTTTTTTTTCTGTTCTGCTGATGGTTTCCTTTGCTATGCAAAAGCTTTTAAGTTAAATTTGGTCCCATTTGTTGATTTTTTTTTCATTACTCTCAGAAGCAGATCAAAATAGATTTCTGCAGTTATGTCAGAGAATGTTGGAAGTTAATATTCATTGGACACCAAACAGGCACTAAGCTCTATGCAATGCTTTGCATATTTTTATCATGTGAACTTAATGACTCTGTATGTTAGTAATTGTAAACTCTGTGTGTCACACAGGACCTCAGAGACTGTGACACAGAATAGTAACTATTATATTATTTACCTTTAAAACCTATGCTCCCTCTCTTGTACTTCATTCTATATGAAGTAGGAATATGACTGCAATTCCCAGAGACCCCTGAATGCAGACTCAGCTAATTCTAGAAAAGCATTCTCAAATGTATTCTTTCATCAATGTAGCAAGGTATCAGATAACAAATAATGATATTATTGGTATTTTTACAGGCAAAATCTGTAGTAATTCTAAGTAAGTGAAACTTGCTGCCTGACTCGATGTCCTGGTTGAGTTCCTCCCTCTAATGCCTTTATGAGAAGCTTTAAAGAGACTGCCTTTAGCAAAATACCACAATGGATATAATTTATTATTAGTTTATTTTTTCTTTAAAATCTTTACATCTCCTCAGGAATGTTCTTTTCTTCTCTGTTTCTCCACTACGTCAGTATCAATGCTCTCAACATCACATTTTATCAAAGCCTGACCTAAGGTGGCTAGATTTTCTGACTGTGGAATTTCAGGCATCATCATCCTGATATAGGGGACAATCAGGCCTCTTTTTGGTGCACAGGAAGTCCAATTTAGAATCATCAAAAATGACCGTGTAGAAGTTAAATTAAAGCACTAGAACAACAGAGAAAAGAGAATATACATTAAAAGCATACACAGCAAAAATATTGAAATAGAGATTAGCTCTTTTAGTGTTTACATTTTTTTTCATCATAAATTCTAGGAATATTCTCAGAAAGGCTTCTTTGCTACAGTATAAAAATGAACAACAGAGAGTATTATAGGAAATGGAGTGTGTGTTTCTCTGCACATCTGGCACAAGCATCTGCTGGAGATGGGACACCAGCTCATTGCTCTTTCCCTGTGTGGAAGGTCTAATTAAGTAGCAGACAACCCAAGAAGCTCTTGAGTGCAATTCCAATCAGTATCCAAAGGTTTATGTGTGCTCACAAACCTCTTAGATCAGTAATACGGAAATGCAAATCTCAGCAGAACTCGCTCCAACTTTCAGGCCAAGAATATGCACAAGTTGAAAGAACTTTTATGAGGCACTCCATCTAGCTCCAAGACGTGAGAGAGAATGACTAAGCTAGAAGGAACTTTAGGAAGTCAAGTTCTCAGCTAAAGCTGCCATTTAAGTATATATAAACTGGCTCAGAAAGAGAGCTGTTTACACTTTGCTGAACAGTCCCCAGTGACCAAGATTTTGCATTCATAGCTTACAGTCTTTAGAATCAAAGAGTTTTGTGTATTCACTAAATTCCCACCCTATCTTTCATGCTTTCTCTCTTTCTCCTCTCTTCTTTTTTTTCCTTTCCTTCCTCCACCTCTCCCTATCTCTCTCTTTCTTTCTTCCCTTTCCTTTCATCCCTCCCTCCCTCCTTCATTCCTTTCCTGCCCTCATTCTGATTGTAGTTTATAGAGAAATAGATATTTGACTCCATACATCTAATTGTCTTTTATCAGAGCTCCTTTTATTAGATCATCTTTAGTCTAAGGAATTTGTTTTTCACATTCCTTAGTTTTTGCTCATAGGGTCAATTTCCTAATTTCTGTTTGCTCTATTTTTTGGCAGGGGTGTTGGGGTCCGATCATCTGGTTTGACACACTAAACCTAGACGGATTCTCTTATGTTCACAGAGTTAAATCTTCCATCTGCTCTTTCTTTGTAAACTATCACTCTATTAGAAATTGGATTTCTATGTGTAAAATAAATATACTAAAAAATATAGTATAATGGAGTATAATCTATAAAATTTTGAAATGCTATGTTATACACCTAGAACTAATTTAATATTGTAAATCAACTATACTTCAAAAACGAATTATGTTTCTAAGTGTACAGAAGAAAAAGCATAATGTGAATACTTATTATTTCTGCAAAAAATGCATACTACTAAATGCTAAACATTAAAGTCAGAATATATACTGGGAAATCCCAATAACATATGAAAGATTAGTTTTTCCTTCAGTTTTTCACCATCCCATCATAGCTAAACTATTTAAACACTGCTCATTTTTCCTAATGCATTATAATTCTAAGTCCCTGATATTATAAAAAGTTGGGTAGGTTGTGATACAAATAAAAGAAGGGAGGGGAGAAAAGTCATTTCTACTTTAATCAAAATATCACTTTGATACATACAAATTTATTTTCCTTACGAATGGATATTATTGAGAAGAAAACAAAAATTTTTAGTAATTTTTAAATTTTATGAATTGCACTTTGTCCTAAAAATGGAAAAGATAAAGGAAGTTTATGAGTAAATGTGAAATGATAGACCCACTTAGCCCCAGGTCTGCAGGTGGACAATGGTGTCTGGAATTCACCTCCAGGTGGTAACTGGGATGAAAAATAGCCCTTATGATGTGGAAATAGACCTGAGTCACTCATGAAACCAGTGCCTTAGTGAGGACCACCACCCCTCCCTGTCAAAGAAAAGGAAAGCAAACTAACACCCTATAAACACTGCCAAGATTTAGGTTTTATATAGAAGTGTGGGACTAGTGACATTCGGGGGTCCAGATACATTACTTTTAAAGCAGACATTGATTCCCTACTGGAAGTGCTGTATACTCAAACTTTGTAAAAGTCACTGTAAATCCTTATTTTAAGATCTGTTTCTTAACTTAGAATCTGGGGAGGTAGAGGTACTGGAGATAATTTAAAAAGTACCCGGCAGAGAAAGATGTCAGGAAATGAGGGGAAAGAGCAAGAAAGAAGGGAGGGGAAAAGCCCTTCCTTTTTAGAGTAAATCCCTACAAACCCTCATGAAGACAGAGGGTATCATGCTGCTAACATTGATATTTTAACTTGGTAAATTAACATGGGGGAAAGATGAAGAAAAAGCATACTAAATAAAGCAGACTCAAAATTGAAACATAATTTTACTCAAAACAAAATTGATTTTATAAAAGTCTAATAACACTTAAAAGGAGCATGTTTAGAGTGTTCAAAACACATTATAAATCACATATATAGAACAAATGTGAAGCAAAATACAAATGAAACAAGAAAAGGTAGGTAGAAGGGATCACAAAATAAGTATCAGTTCAGTTCAGTAGCTCAGTCGTGTCCAACTCTTGCAACCCCATGAGTCACAGCACGCCAGGCTTCCCTGTCCATCACCATTTCCCGGAGTTCACTCAGACTCATGTCCATCGAGTCAGTGATGCCATCCAGCCATCTCATCCTCTGTCGTCCCCTTCTCCTCCTGCTCCCAATCCCTCCCAGGATCAGAGTCTTTTCCAATGAGCCAACTCTTCACATGAGGTGACCAAAGTACTGGAGTTTCAGCTTTAGCATCATTCCTTCCAAAGAACACTCAGGACCAATCTCCTTTAAAGTGGACTGGTTGGATCTCCTTGCAGTCCAAGGGACTGTCAAGAGTCTTCTCCAGCACCACAGTTCAAAAGCATCAATTCTTCGGCGCTCAGCCTTCTTCTCAGTCCAACTCTCATATCCGTACATGACCACAGGAAAAACCATAGCCTTGACTGATGGACCTTTGTTGGCAAAGTAATCATTAATGCTGATATATATTCATTAAAATAAAAATATAGTCATTAAAACAAAGCAAGAGGAAGGGAAAGCCTTGGACTGGATGTAATACAGGAAACAGGAAAATGTTACTAATGCATTCACCCTACTACATATCACTGATAAAAGGGACAGATAGTAAATGAGAGTCATGGAAGATATATCAAGAGTCTAAGAGATCCCAAAATAGGAACTGAAAAAGAGAAAAAGCAGTATTTGAACAGACAAGAGCTAAGAATTTTCAAATATTAAAGAATGTTAGATCTTCAATTTAACATATCTCCTGGAGTTCTGGGTAAGATAAAAAATTAAAAACACAGAAACAAACTTGACTTAAACATAGCATAGTTGAACTGCAGACTATTAAGATTAAAGAGACCATTTCAAAAGCTGCCAGATGATTGACAAAATAAGTGAAAATTAAACTGGCAATAAAATTCTCTTTAGCAACAACAAATGCTGGAAAGCAATAAAATGATATTTTCAAAGTTTTGAAGGAAAATAACCTTGAAGTGCATGCCCAGTTAAATTACCGAGTATAACAATAAATTAAAGATATACTGTGATATCTGCATAACCAAGAAACCCATTATTCTTTAAAAATATACTACAGTGAAAAGGAAAATGAAGATGGAGGATGTAGGATATACAAACTTACAGAATATTAGAGTAACACAATAGTTAACAATCTTTTGGTGAGTTTAATTTATCCTTGACTATAAAAATACTTTGTAAAAAGATAAAGGTAAAACTAAGCAAAAAATAAAATAGTATATTTAGCAGGTGACAAAAAGAAGCTAACAGCTTTATTTTGAGAAATAGTTATGATGGACCTTTGTTGGCAAAGTAATCATTAATGCTGATATATATTCATTAAAATAAAAATATAGTCATTAAAACAAAGCAAGAGGAAGGGAAAGCCTTGGACTGGATGTAATACAGGAAACAGGAAAATGTTACTAATGCATTCACCCTACTACATATCACTGATAAAAGGGACAGATAGTAAATGAGAGTCATGGAAGATATATCAAGAGTCTAAGAGATCCCAAAATAGGAACTGAAAAAGAGAAAAAGCAGTATTTGAACAGACAAGAGCTAAGAATTTTCAAATATTAAAGAATGTTAGATCTTCAATTTAACATATCTCCTGGAGTTCTGGGTAAGATAAAAAATTAAAAACACAGAAACAAACTTGACTTAAACATAGCATAGTTGAACTGCAGACTATTAAGATTAAAGAGACCATTTCAAAAGCTGCCAGATGATTGACAAAATAAGTGAAAATTAAACCGGCAATAAAATTCTCTTTAGCAACAACAAATGCTGGAAAGCAATAAAATGATATTTTCAAAGTTTTGAAGGAAAATAACCTTGAAGTGCATGCCCAGTTAAATTACCGAGTATAACAATAAATTAAAGATATACTGTGATATCTGCATAACCAAGAAACCCATTATTCTTTAAAAATATACTACAGTGAAAAGGAAAATGAAGATGGAGGATGTAGGATATACAAACTTACAGAATATTAGAGTAAACAATAGTTAACAATCTTTTGGTGAGTTTAATTTATCCTTGACTATAAAAATACTTTGTAAAAAGATAAAGGTAAAACTAAGCAAAAAATAAAATAGTATATTTAGCAGGTGACAAAAAGAAGCTAACAGCTTTATTTTGAGAAATAGTTTGAGTGGTTTTAGGCTTCAAAAAAATGAGTATGCAGTTAAAAATCAAGAGACTTGCATTAAAATATTAGAAATTAAATTTATATTTCTAGAACATCAGGCACTTTAGAAAATGGCATTTTTTTCTCAAAAGGAAGAAAAGGGGAGAAACAGAATCAGGGAAGATGGGAAACAAAATATCTTAAAAGAAAGTCTAAATATAGCAGCAATCAGAAGTAATGAAAATGGATTAATGTGATGAAAATCCTCAAGATCTTAAGTGTGGCACTAATCGCTACCATTCCAGTCCAGAATGTAACATTGCTTTTGATGTGCTGTTTTAGCAATCTGAGGGAAATTTCAGAGGCTTCCACTTTTGTTTTCCACTACAGTAGCTCTTACTTCAGATGCCAAGGACTCAATGTGGAAACTGCATCAACTGCCAAGTATGTCAGTCCCCGTTACACATTCAGGGACTGCAGAAAGCTTGAGTGAGTCCCCAGGCTCAGAACACCCATCATAAATCAAATCTTGGCCAGGACTCTATTTTTACCATTCTATTTATTCCTATGTACTGTCTACTGCAGCAGCAGAGCCCAGGTAACACTTGACTTATCTGGATATTAAAATGAGCTCACTTTCTGTTTCTAATATTCCTTGAAATATATGGGTGTTTTGTTCTTCCTGAAATACAGTAGAAAAATAACTAAATGGCCATGTGTAGTTGGGGGACGGGCTGAGGAAACATGATCACTTTTCGTGGTGGTATCGCAGAATCCTTCTTTTGTGAAGGATGCAAAGGTTACTAGATGTGTAAGCGTTTTCATTCTAGAAGAGTTCTAGGTGTAAAACCTGACTAGTCTGTATACTGGGTTAGGTGTCGAGGCTTCTTATAGAGTGACTTGTCTCAGCCTCTCCATCATCCCTGTACAGCTGAGTGGTACTGTTGGTGGATGCCCATCCATTTTCCCCCTGAGATTGCTGTGGTTCTGTTTGATAACATTCTAGATGTCAGGTCTCTTTGGCTGCAGCTGCACCGTTATCGATCAATAAGAGACTTGCTTACAGTCTTCATATCAGCTACTTGGCTTCTACCATTAGTCTGTGATCCCACTTAATACTAGCAAGCCAAGTTCTGGAAACACCTCTCTTACCTTCAGCTTCTATAGTTAGAAAAGAACTGCCGGTTAACTCTTTAGTTCACTTTCTACGCTTTTTTCCAGCAGCACTTGACTTTGTGTCTTCCTATGGAAGAAAATCATCTGGTGAGTGTTCTAAATACATAGAGTATATTTATTCAAGAATGCCCAGTTATCTGAGCCTTCTAATTTTTTCTTTCACCATCTGCCAGGGCAATTCAACTTTGCTTAACACAGACCAGTTCTAAACTTCTTTTCCACGTTATGAGGAATTGTCTCCTGAGATCTTTGTTGGTTTAAAATCCTGTGTGTTAGGAGAGTGCTTGCAAATGTATAAATGCTTTCCTGTCCATTTTTGTTATTGCTGTTTGGACCCTTTAAAAATGCACTCTTAGAATCTATTTCTATGAATATTCCTCCAGCTTCTGTAAGTCCGTGTTAAATAGGCCTCGTAGTTCCTTAGGGATATATGATATTTCCTTCCTTAACAGGCCAGGTATGTCCCCAGCTAATCTGTGTCATGACTTAAGCCTAGCTAGGTGCATAGTTTGCAGGAAGGAAGATGGGACAGACCCTTAGGGGGAAGTGGTCACTTTGATGGGGAGAGACCTCTGTGTTACTGTAGCCATAAGGAGAGTGCCAGCTCTGAAGAGAGGTCAGTCACCCTGTGGGCTCAGAAGGTTCAGTGGAGTCTAGGGAACCTATAATCTCAGAATTTCTCCCAGATGTCTCTTCTGTATGTCAGACTCCTAGGATTTCCCAGTCAGGACTCTGATCTGGCTTAAAAGACTTAGCTGGCTGGAGTATTTAACCTTCTGAAGCTCACCCACTGAGACCATTATATCCTAGGCTTGATTCTCTGCCCAGGATACAGTGTCTGCACTCCTGATACAGCAGATGAGGGCTTTGTATGCTACAAAAAGGGTCCTCTGGTTTTCATACTTGACTTTAAAATGTTTGATAACTGGCTTCAGCATTTTATTCTCTTTCTCTGCAGCATCAGTGCAGTTTAGCAGTAACCATCCAAACCCTTCACTTGTAACTGTTCCTCTGTAAGTTTCAAATGTCCACTAATGCATTCCCTTGACCAGTTTACTAGCCCATTTAACTGGTTTTAAAAGTTTAACAAGTAGAATTCCAGGAGCTGTTTGTGTTCGACCAGTGACTAGGTCTCCTGGAGGAGGAAATGGCAACTCACTCCATTATTCTTGCCTGGAAAATCTCGTGAACAGAGGAGCCTGGTGGGTTATAATCAATGGGGTCACAAGGAGTCAGACTCAACCGTGCATGCACACAGTGACTTGGGTAGGTGGGAGAGTCCTAGGGTGGGTGGGGGAAGCAGAGAGTGATCTAGCCTCAAAATATCAATTTATTATCTGCCATTTTGAAGTACTCCTAGACCTTGGCTTCAAGGAACATAGGTGTTTGAGAAGAGTTTCTTCTGGCACAGACATTTTCAGGATTCATTTACTTCTACAAAACATCTTGGCCTCTTTTCAGCCATGGAAATACATACTCAGCCTGGAAAATATGAAGAAGGCAGTAATGGGCTCTGTATGGCAGCCATGCCTGAGTCCTGCTCAGGATCTGTCCCTCCTGCTGATGTTCTAGAAGGAACATCATGCTTTATAGAGGGATTTTATTCTTCCATTTGTTCCTTTACCTTGCCCACCTCCTGTCTCAAAGGTGATGATCAGAAATACAATCCCTTCTTGTTTCAGAGTTTAGATTGTTAGGAAGCTCTGAAGACTGCCAGGAGTGACATTCTATGTCCCAACTGAAATGGAAAAAAAAAAAAAAGACATTTGAAAGTATATTAGCTGTTTTGGCTGAACACAACTTTCAAACAGCAGGTGATCTTTGCTGCAGCTGACAGAAGGCCTTTAAAATGGGTTCTGGAATTTTATTTTCTTCATCTTGCATGTGGATAATTGAATTGCAGTTTGCTAACTGAGACAACACTAGTTGGTGTCATGTGTACCGTTCTGACATTTTAAAGGAGTCTTGCGTTTCTTTAGCCACTGAAAAATAGTATACTAAATGCAGAAGGTTTCCAGATAGTGTATTTTTAGATTGACAAATTAGTACACCTTCTGTGAGAAGAAATAAGCTTCTTAAAAGCTTTTCAATGTTCTGCAAATCAGTTTGTTCTTTTATTTCTCTAGAGTCTTGATGATATGCTCAAAAGCACTGTTTTTATTTTAATAGCTATATGGCAATAGTGATAATTGATTGAATGCTACCATTCCCCATGCATTAGTTAGGATGTGATATACATTATCCCATTTAATCTTATTTTCATTAGAGGAAACAGAAGCTTAAATAATTTGAGTATTTGGCATATGATCATTTAGGAGGGACGGAGAAGGCAATGGCATCCCACTCCAGTACTCTTGCCTGGAAAATCCCATGGATGGAGGAGCCTGGTAGGCTGCAGTCCATGGGGTTGCTAAGAGTCAGACATGACTGAGTGACTTCACTTTCACTTTTCACTTTCATGCTTTGGAGAAGGAAATGGCAACCCACTCCAGTATTCTTTCCTGGAGACTCCCAGGGACAGAGGAGCCTGTTGGGCTGCCATCTATGGGGTGGCACAGAGTCGGACACAACTGATGCGACGCAGCAGCAGCAGCAACAGCAGCAGCAGCATTTAGGAGGGAAGGGTGAACCCAGGTCAATATGGAATAAATCCAGCCCTAACCACCTCTGTGCTAAAATATTCCACAGTATCTCTTCTGCATCTTTAAACTCTCAGCCATTAGCATGGCATCTGACACTTAGGGAAGACTAAACAATGTAGAAAATAAATGCCCATAGAATTAGATGGAATCTTAGTTATGGGAAAGGCTGTGACTGTATGTAATGTATTCCATGAAAAGAATTATTTGGCTACCTGAACCTGTTTTGGAGAACTTTTCTTCTACTTCTCTCTTGACCTGTTTTATTTTCCTAATTTTTATTAAGTTTGACATACAATAAATTTAACATATTAAATAGCATCATTTGATAAATATGAATACACTCATCAAACTGTGACTATTTAAAAAAGTGACTAATTACATCAATTGGAAAATTTATCTTGACTAATTTATAATCCCTCTATTCCACCCCCTCTCCACCCCAGATAACCACTGATCTTGTTTGTTACTAAAAATTAGTTTGCATATCTGGAATATAAGGTAAATTATATAATATAACATGTATTCTTTTTTGTCTGGATTATTTTACTCATCACAGTCAGTTGGAGATGCATCCCCATGGCTACATATATTTCCAGGTGTACTTTTTATTGTTGAGTAGTATTTCATTGTTTGGATACACCACAATTTTTTTTATCAGCTTACCTATTGATAAACATGTGGCTACAACTAGAAATGAAAAAATTATGAAATGAAAAGGCTCACTGGTAAAGGCAAGCATAGAGTAAGGGCAGGCAGTCATCCACATACAAAGCTAGTAGAGAGATTAAAAAACAAAAGTAGTAAAATTATTTATATAATTTAAAATATGTTTTAATTTGCTTATCTCTTAATTTCAAAGCATTTTAAAAACTCTGCATTTGTACTTTCCTCCCTGATACTATTTTTGATATTACATTTTATATCTGTCTTGTATACACCTTAACTGCTTACTGCAGATATAGATAATTTCACTACTACAGTCTTATACAGAAACCTCATGATAACTGTAAACCAAAAATCTATAATAAATATACATACAAAAAAAGAAAAGGCATCTAAACATAGCACTAAAGAGTCATCAAATCTCAAGAACATGTGGGCTGTTTCTCCTATTGACTATTACACATCATGCTGCGATGAACATCTCTGTACCCAGGATTAAATGGATATCTGCTTTTTCTCTTGGATGTACCTCTAGATGGGTGGATGGTATGATACCTTCATATTTATCTTTTAAGGGAACTGTCAGAAACTGGCAGATTGTTTTCCAAAGTGGTTGTACCATTCATTTTTCAGCAAGTGTGTTGAGTTCCCCCTTCTCTGTGTACTCAATGACCCTTGATACAGTCAGTCTTTAGACATTGTAATAGCTGTATAGTGTCACTTCAAGTGGTTTTAACTTACATTTTCTAATAAATTGTGTGGATAGCTTACATTTTTTCATGAATTATGTGGGTCATGTTTTCGTGGGCTTATTTGTCATAGAGTTTTCTTTTCATAGTGAAGTCCATTTTCAAATGTTTGCCCATTTTAAAAACTGGTTTGTTTTCTTGTTAGTGAACTTTGATAGTTCTTTTTACATTCTGAATACAAGTCCATCAGATACATGCTTCTCAAGTATTTTCTCCTTAAAATACTGTATTTCAATACAATATTATACAATATTGAAAATATTGTATTTCAAAAAAAAAGATACAACAAGTATTGCTTGTACTTTTATTCTTTCAAAGTACATAAGTTCTAATTTTGATAGTTTCATTTATCTATTTCTTCTTCTGTGGAATGTGCTTTTTATTTCATAACTAAACAATCTTTCCTCATCCATGGAAGCAAATATCTTATTTTGTTTTATTCCACATATTGCATAGTTTGAAATTTCACCTTTATGCCTGTGAAGAAAATTAATTTTTGAATAAGAAACAAGAAACATTATTTTTTATATATTAATATTCAGTTGTTCCAGCATCATTTGTTGAGAAATATACCTTTTGTCAATCAATCGCCATTGCACTTTTGTTGAAGGTCAGTTGTCTCTGTAAGTGTGGACCTATTTCTCAACTTTTTTTGTTCTTTTGATTTTAAATCTATATTTCTGTCAGTACAATGCTGTCTTTATTATGTAGCTTTATCCAAGTCTTTAGCATACATAGTGTCATTCTTACAACTTTGCTTTTCTGTTTAAAAGTTGTCCAGGCTATTCCAGGTCCTTTGGATTTCTATATGGATTACTAGATAAATTTATCAATGTTTTCAAAAACACCTGCTGACATTTTTATTCAACATGGTTGTATTGAGTCTATTGATCAGTTTTGGAGATTTGACATCTGAATAACAGTCTTCAGATCCATGAAGATATGGATGCTGTCTCCATTTATTTAAGTTTTAAATTTCTGTCAGCAATATTTTGTACTGTTCAGTAGAGGTTTCACATGCTCACTGAGATTTATCCATAGGTATTTCATATAATTTGTTCCCTGGAGGCTCAGATGGTGAAGCCTCTGCCTGCAATGCGGTAGACCCGGGTTTGATTCCTGGGTCAGGAAGTTCCCCTAGAGAAGGAAATGGCAATCCACTCCAGCACTCTTGCCTGGAAAATCCCATGGATGGAGGAGCCTGATAGGCTACAGTCCATGGGGTCACAAAGAGTCGGACACAACTGAGCGACTTCACTTTCACTATTATAAACAAGATTATTGTTTCCAACTTCTGATTGTTATTGGTATATAGAATTCTAACAAAGTAATGTATATTGGTATTATATTTTTAAATTTTGATAAAGATATTTATTATATGTCATGTCATCTGTTTAAAGACAGCTTTACTTCTTCCTTTCCAATCTAGATACATTTTGAAACCACTAATAAACGTTCTGTCAAAATAGTGATGGCAGATATTATAGTCTTATTCCTGAACTTAAGGAAAAATATTGAGTCTTTCACAATTAAATATGATGTTAGTTACAGGATTTTTGTATATGTACCTTTTCAGGCTGATGAAGTTTAAAGTAATGTATATTGGTATTATATTTTTAAATTTTGATAAAGATATTTATTATATGTCATGTCATCTGTTTAAAGACAGCTTTACTTCTTCCTTTCCAATCTAGATACATTTTGAAACCACTAATAAACGTTCTGTCAAAATAGTGATGGCAGATATTATAGTCTTATTCCTGAACTTAAGGAAAAATATTGAGTCTTTCACAATTAAATATGATGTTAGTTACAGGATTTTTGTATATGTACCTTTTCAGGCTGATGAAGTTTCCTCCTCTTTCAAGTTATCTGAAGGATTTTATCAGGAATGGATTTGGATTTTGTTGAGTTCAATTCAGTCACTCAGTCGTGTTCAACTCTTTGCAGCCCCATGAACTGCAACACATCAGGCCTCCGTGTCCATCACCAACTCCCGGAGTTCACTCAAGCTCATCTAAAACATGAAACAAAATAAATTATAGACTCTTTTCCATTGGGATTAATTTGAAGAGTCTAATCAATTGTAACTTCACTTGATTATGGTAGTGTTTGTGTGAGTTTGGTAAATCAAGCTTCTCAGTTATGTACTAGTTACAACTAGGACACATATAATTTCACTTTCATTAGAAA
>SJYC01081042.1:0-16210 GCA_006408675.1 Madoqua kirkii | reverse complement strand
TTATTTCTACCATTCTATGTATACCATTCTATCTTTTTTTCCCCCTGTATAGGTTATTACAGACTATTGAGTACAGTTCCCTGTACTAGGCAACAGGTCCTTGTGATTATCTACTTTTTATATAGTAATGTGTATATGTCAATCTCAGACTCCTAATTTATACCTTCCCACTGCTCCCCCCCATTTCTTTTCTGGTAACCATAAGTTTATTTTCTAAGTCTGTGAGTTTGTTCTGTTTGGTAAATAAGTTCATTAGCATCTTTTTTTTTCATAGTCCACATGTAAATTATATCATATGGTATTTGTCAGTCTCTTGACTGACTTCACTTGGTATGGTAATTTCCAGGTTCAACTATGTTGCTGCAAATGACATTATTTTATTCTTTTTATTATCTAAGTATTATTCCATTATATAAATGTACCAAATCTTCTTTATTCATTCATCTGTTGATGGACATTTAGGTGGATTTCATGTCTTGGCTAGTAAACAGTGCTGCACTTAATATTGAGGTGCATTTATCCTTTCGATTATGATTTTCTCCAGCTATATTCCCAGGAGTAGGTTTGCTGGATTGTATGGTAGTTTTACTTTTAGTTTTTTAAGGAACCTCCATACTGTTCTTCATAGGTTTTATACCAGTTTACATTCCCATTGACAGCATAGGAGGATTCCCTTTTCTCCACATCCTCTGAAGCACTTATTGTTTGTACACTTATTTACCAAACAAAACAGAACAAAACCTCAGGGGTTGTTATTATCATAGGTCAATAGTTATTATTTTTTTTGAATTACCTTTATTTTTGGTTCTCCTCTTTAGGTTATGAAATGATATATGATACTTTACTGTATTTTAATTGTGTCTTAATCATAGAAAGCTGGGCTTCCCTGGTAGCTCAGCTGGTAAAAAAAAATCCACCTGCACTGCAGGAGACTTGGGTTCGATACTTGGGTTGGGAAGAATCCCTAGAGAAGCGATAGGCTACCCACTCCAATATTCTTGGGCTTCCCTGGTGTCTCAGTTGGTACAGAATCCATCTGCAATGTGGGAGACCTGAGTCTGATCTCTGGATTGGGAAGGTTCCCTGGAGGAGGGCATGGAAACCACTCCAGTGGTCTTGTGTGGAGAATCCCCATGGATAGAGGAGTCTGGCTGGCTGCAGTCCATGGGGTTTCAGAGTCAGACACAGAGTGACTAAGCACAGCATAGAAAGCTAATACTTTATAAAACTTATTCTGTGCCAAGTAATTTGTGTATCTTAGGTATAGCAACACTGTTAACAATCTGATTTTGTAAGCACTATAATTATTACAATTTAAAATTGAGAGGGCAAAGGAAAATAGAGATGAATATATTTTTCTATTAACCAGCAGAGTCAAAATTCAGACCTAGGCCGGACGCCTTGAATCTGGAGAGCTAATGAGCATTCATTTCTGCTTACTAGAAGTGGCATATATATTAGTATTACCAGCCCAAGTGAATTACAGATACTTTGAACACTAACTGGTATCATGAGGGCTTCACTGTTAAGACATCAAGATCTATTCAGATACCTGCAAACTAAATATTTTGCTTTAGAATTCTTGAGGATGACATGTCTTATGCAGTAACACAAGATGCTGCTGCTGCAACACAAGTCCATAAAAGTTTTAATAGTCTCCAGAGAAGCCCTGATCCTACCCTGATTCCTTCTTTATTCAGCCTTTTTGTTTTTCCTATAAATTCTTCCACTACTTCCTAAAGTGCTTGGGAAAAACATATCTTCACTCAGCATAAATTTGAATGCTTTAAAAAGTGCCATTTAATGAATAGTTAATAGTTGTTAGTTTTTCTTAGAATATACATACTCATGAAATGAACACCTTCAAAAAGGATTATATAAATTATACTGAATTTGGCTGTGAAATATCAGGAAGATGAATGGGACAATCCAAGAGTTGAGAGTATTCAAAGAAATATGAGGAATTTTACCAAGGCTTTTAAGATAAAAATATTGTTATTGTTGTTTTTTGCTAAGTTGTATCCAACTCTTTTGTTACTCCCAAGGACTGTAGCCAGGCTCCTCTGTCCATGGGATTTCCCAGGCAAGACTACTGGAGTGGTTTGCCATTTCCTTCTCCAGGGGACCTTCCTGACCCAGGAATCAAACCTGTGTCTTCTGTATTAGCAGGCAAATTCTTTACTACTGAGCCACCAGGGAAGCCCAAATAAAAATGTAAAAACTAGCTAACCAAGTGAAAGATCTCTGCCATGCAAGTGAATTATGTGGGCATATTAAAGAATTCAGTATTAAATGAAGAGAATAGAAGAGACTTTTGTGGTCAACTACCTGTGTTTTCCAGGTCTCTTGGATGCTTTACATAAAATAATCTCATTGAGTTAATTTTATTCAAAAATCTTAGGTATCCAAGGTTAACTGCAAGTAACAGTTAACATTTGGAAAACTATTCCCCTTAAAAGTCTGGAAATATTTAGAAGAATCGTCTGCAGTATCTAGAAAACGTGGCAGCATCCTAATGACTGACACGTCCTCCTGACAACATCAGTGACAGCTTCATTAAACACACCAGTTCACACCGCTGACTTGGAACTGATTTCCTCTGGGGTTGGAGGGTACCATTAGGCTTTCATTAGAAGGAACTTGATCTTCTGCCCAGCTTTCCACATGCTGCTTCTAACCTGTATGCTGCCATGACATGCGAATTAGAACTGACTTGAAGAAACATTTTGCCAGGGTGAGTTAATAATTTAAGCCCAAGAAGTGGGAGGGTGGGTGTGGGGGTGGTAGATGCTGCCAGTTATATTTCATGAGCATCTAAAAATCAGAAGTATCTGTATAAATGTCCATATTGTAGGTACACAGGTTAATCTGGAGCCAAGGTATCTGTTTGGCACTCCAGTTTTAGATAGGTACCTTGGGGCCCTGCCAAGCAGCACCACCATTAACCTTGCTCTTCTCTTGACGGGTCTGGCTGCCACTGGACCTTCTTACATTCCTGCTAAATCATCAGTGCCTAGGACTTGGGAAGGGCCCAAGACACAGCTACTCAGTTGCCCTGGAGTTGTGTGATGTGGCATCCTTTCTGAGCTCCACTGTGGTTCATGCAAAAGGAGAATGCCTCACCCTCTTTTGGTGTTGCCCTATGTTAACAGGTATATGCTCATCAGTCTTTATGATCAAAATCTCCCAGAGTTACTAATGAAAAAGAAATTGTATATGTTTTTCTTCCTTGGAGTCCTAATTAAAAGGAAATAGAGTATACCTAAGCCCAAAAGTATCTATTGCATGAGTCCTAAATACTTTCAAATTTATTTTTTCATCTTTATATGGTCTTTCTGAGGAGCTTCTTTGTTGGTGAATAGGGTTGAGATGATCCACCCATGTAGTCACTATCTCTTATGACGGATGTTGGCAACCATGATTTACAGCTTATGGTCATTATCCATTGTTGCATCCTTTCATATGACATTATGTAAAAGTGCACCTTCAGTGCTGAAGTTGGGAATGGTATTAATAGCTGAGTTCTTTGTCTTTGCCTGTGGATTAACTGGTATCCTTTATAGAAAGATAGAGCTGGTTGACCTTTTAACGTGGCAAATAGTGTGAGCATATTTTCTAAGAGTTCAGATAAAGTAAAGAAAACCAGGACGATTATAACACCAACGCCAGTGTGGCCAAGGCACATCTGAAAAAGAAGGCTAAGTGACTGTGTTATTTTCATAACAGATGGGAGGACATATATAACTTGATTAGGAAGATAAATAACAGAAACAGAGCATTTGTGATTGGGCTTGGTGCAGAAGGAGAGGTGAAGGCACATATGGAGACTGAATCTCACAAGTCTTGGATAAGACAGGCAAATATGTCTAAATAAATCAAAACTGTTTTGTCCCCCCACCCCCACCCCAGAGATACCAATATTCAGTTGAAAATAGTGGCTGCTGAACTAGCTTGGGAATACTCCACTGATGAGCATTTAATATCTTATTGTTCCCTTGATGACTCTGTGAAATTCAGTGAGGTGACATTTCCTGAAAAAGAAATTGCACAAAAATGCTCTGTGGGAAAACAAAAGGGGAATTTTTGATCATATATTATGAAGTTCATTCTGTCACATCTTACTAGCAAGTTTCCTTTTTAGTACTGGGACTATTATGATCATAGGTTTAGTTTTTAAAATTTATGTTATTGACCTATCGTTGATTTACAGTGTGTTAATTCTTGCTGATTGGCAAAATGATTCAGTTTCGATACATATATATTCAGTTGAAAATAGTGGCTGCTGAACTAGCTTGGGAATACTCCACTGATGAGCATTTAATATCTTATTGTTCCCTTGATGACTCTGTGAAATTCAGTGAGGTGACATTTCCTGAAAAAGAAATTGCACAAAAATGCTCTGTGGGAAAACAAAAGGGGAATTTTTGATCATATATTATGAAGTTCATTCTGTCACATCTTACTAGCAAGTTTCCTTTTTAGTACTGGGACTATTATGATCATAGGTTTAGTTTTTAAAATTTATGTTATTGACCTATCGTTGATTTACAGTGTGTTAATTCTTGCTGATTGGCAAAATGATTCAGTTTCGATACATATATATACTCCTATTCTTTTCCATTATGGTTTATCACAGGATATTGAATATAGTTCCCTATGTTATACAGTAGGACATTGTTGTTTATCCATTTCATATAATAGTTTACATCTGCTAATTTCAAACTCCTACTCCATCCCTTCCCACCCTCTTCCCCTTGGCAACCACAGCCTGTTCTCTGTGAGTTTGTTTCTGTTTTGTAGAAATGTTCATTTTGTCATATTTTAGATTCACATTTAAGTTATATCATATGGTATTTATCTTTCTCTTTCTGACTTCCATCACTTAGTATGATAATTTCTAGTTGAATCCATGCTGCTGCAAATGACACTATTTTGTTCTTTTTATGACTGACTAGTATTCCATTGTACACATGTAGCACATCTTTTTTATCCGTTCATCTGTTGATGGACACTGAGGCAGCTTCCATGTCTTGGCTATTGTGAATAGTGCTGCAATGAACATAGGGGTATATGGATCTTTTGAATTATAATTTCATCTGGATATATGCCCCAGAGTGGGATGGCTGGATCATATATGATTACATTTTTTTGTTACAAATTAAAAATATCTTTTCTTTTATGTTGGAGGGTTAATTAAGCTCATTCACATTCATTTGTAGGACTGATTGATTTAGTTTTCAACTGCATCATAATTTATAATTATGGGCCTTTTGTTTTATTTGCTATGTTTCTTTATCTATAGGATGTACACTGTCTCTTTTATACAAAACTGGGTAGTGAAGAAGGTTGAATGGTTTGTCAATGGCTATTTTGGTACTTAGATCTCCTCTGCTACTGCTAAGTCGCTTCAGTCGTGTTCGACTCTGTGCAACCCCATAGACAGCGATCCACCAGGCTCCCCTGTCCCTGGGATTCTCCAGGCAAGAACACTGGAGTGGGTTGCCATTTCCTTCTCTGATGCATGAAAGTGAAAAGGGAAAGTGAAGTCGTTCAGTCATGTCCGACCCTCAGTGACCCCATGCACTGCAGCCTTCCAGGCTCCTCCATCCATGGGATTTTCCAGGCAAGAGTACTGGAGTGGGGTGCCATTGCCTTCTCCTAGATCTCCTCTAGCAACTTTAATCCTCTCTTATTTAACCTTTTACTCTCTGCTTTACCATTTTTTATTTTTTTCGTGGAGGTAGCCTTAAATATCTACTTTTTTTCTATAAACAATGAGTTTTTTTGTGGTTTTCTTTTTTCCTCTCCCTTCTCTCAATTTTTAATTGTATTATTTGTTATCAAAATATACAACATGAAGGTAATGAAAGGTACAAGCTTCTAGTTACAAAATAAGTTCCAGGGATGTAAAGTATGGCGTGCCGCCTATAGTTAATAATACTATATTCCATATTTGAAAGTTGCTAAGAGAATAAATCTTAGAAGTTCTCATCACAGTGGAAAAAAGTTGTGACTATGTTTGTGGTCAATGTCTGCTAGGCTAATAGTGGGGATCATTTCACAATATATGTATATGTTGCATTATTATATTTTATACCGGAAAATAATAAAAGATTAGATGTAAATATTATTTCAATTAAAATATATATGGTTATCTTCCATATCTCTCCCTTTATGAGCATATTCATATATTATTCATATATTTTCAAGAAATGCTTGCTATCTATGCTTTTCTCAAAATTTCACAGTCATAATTAAGTTGGGTGAAGCTTGTGCTTTTTTAGAAAATTCATTTTGATTTTTGATTTCTGATCTAAAGTAGCTTTTTATGTGTTCAAATGCTCATTTCAGTATTTTTAATTCTGTTCAGTGTGTAGATTAGGACTTTTTCTTTGGGTTGATGTTTTCATATATGTGGGAGTAGGGAAGATGCCTCATTTAAATTGCATTTTTTAAACCTGATTTTTATGCAGCAGATCTCTGTGGACTTTGTTGTTTTTATTTTGAATGATATCTAGATATTTTATATGATTCTTATTTTAATGGCACCATTTACTGTTAACCTACCAAGGACAATAACTTAGCAGTGTTTTGCTGTTGTCATTGTTCGGTTTTGATGATGGAGGAGAGGTTGATAGATTCTCGTCACTTTATATTTTCCACTTTCTCTTGCTGTTTTCCCTTTTTTCACCCAGTTAACAGACCTCACTCCTTTCTTTGGTTCCTGTACCTCTTCAGGAGCTCTGTGCTTGGAAGACATTTTTAGAATCATGCTCTCCCCACCTCCCCTCCACACACAAGTCTTAGGTAAGGAAACACATCTAAATAACGAAAAAATGTTCTGTCTTCCCCAAAGACATTAATGCTCAATTTAAAACCACGGTTGCTGAAGTAGTGAACTAGTTTTGGGAATACCCCACTAATGAACAGACATTAACATCTTGTTCCCTTGATTATGCCATGAAATTCAGAAAGTCACGTTTCCTGATTAAGAAACTTGCCCCATGAAGCAATTTACCTCTTTAAATTGAATGCCTGAAATGGAGTGTATCTCTTTATATCCTGAACCTCTCTCTTTTTATACTGTTTGGCTTTTTAAGAGCAAATACTTTGCAGTCCCTTCCTGGAGGTTTGTTGTGCTATCCGATTTTTGTTTGTCCCACTTCAGAGATTCCCTTTTTTCTCTGGTTGCTTCAACTCACCCTCAGGCTCCTTAGCCAGTGTCCTTTCTTTGTGTTTCTTCTGTTTTTTTTTTTTTTTCCTTCCTTTCCTTGTCATGGAGCACTGAGGTGCGTGGGGATGACTGAGAGCGTTTGGTGCTGTGGCGCTGATCATCCCATGCTCTTTCTCTTCTTATTAACAGTAAGTTTACATCCTCCATCTTCAAGTAACCTTAAAGGTGCGATTTTGCCTATAGTCTTTTCATAGATGGACAGAGAACTTAAAATCCTCTAGAAAAAGATTCAGGGCGATTTTTCCTACATAGTCTTCTTTGTCTGTAGCCACCCCAAAGCTTTCTTCTCCTTGGCAATACAGATATCTTACATTTAGAAAACCTGTGCTTCCGGTCAGTTCAGCTGTGCTTCTTGGTGCCCTGGTCGCCCCTTAGCCCAGAGGTGGCTTGTGCAGGCCACTCTTCTACTCTGGTTTGTGTTCTCTTATTCACTTTATGCAACTGAGGGTCTTTTATAGCTCTTTTTTGCTTGGAGCCTTTAGCGTTTAATCTCTTTGGTTAGGGTCTGAAAATATTCAACTGTTCCATTCTTCTAAAGTGTGATACTTTTCCTGTTGACTTGCTCAGTGACTCCCTTGTTGTTGTTGTCGTTGAGCTCTTTTTACTATTAGCAAACATATCCTTAGTGCTAGGATTTTAAAGTCACTTCTGCTATATCTCGAAACCCACTAGGCACACAGTTGACGTCTAATATCATGGCAGCAACAGTTTTGCTGGAAGTTTTGCTGTGGTATAACATGGATCATCGCATCTCTATCCTTCATTATCAATTTCCTTTTCACATTGTAAGCCATGGTTCAGCAAATAACTATCTATGGGCCAAATCCAGCCTTGCCTGTTGTAAGTAAAATGGTATTGGAATACAGCTATGTCCATTCATTTATGTACTGTCTATGGCTGAGTATAGGATTATTGAGCAGTTATAACAGAGACCATAGTGGCTTCAAAGCCTAAAATATTTATAAGCTGGCCCTTTGGAATATTTGCTGATCACTGCCACATATATTATGGTTTTGTTACAGAAGAACACCTCTTCAAACTTCTAGATGATCATGAGTGAATGAGTCATTCTTCTCTAACTCTGAAACTCAGGGACTTGACATCATAGAAGTAACTAACGCAAAGTCCAGTGGTGTATTCCTGGGCTGTCCTAATCCAAAAGCTGACTTGGGTATCCAAAGTTCTTTGATCATGGGGCACTGACATTTTGGAGTATTTTTAAGTACCATCCACACAGGGGAGAGAGAAAAGGGAAGAAGACATGATGGATGATTGCTCATGTTGGCATGGAAGATATACCCATTGCTTTTATTCATATTTTACTGGTTAGCATAGTCCTATGTTTAACCTTATTGCAAGAGAAGCTGGAATATGAGTGTGCAGGTATTTTCATATTAATTCTCTAGGTTTCTTTAGTAGGCAGATATCCAGGACAGCTTCTTTACCTCTCTTGTTTGCAGTTTTTAATTTATGGCCCCATAGAAGTTCCCATCGTTTGTGCTGAGAATCAGCCATATCTTTAAATGCTTATGTAGTGATTTAAAATATGTCCACAAATTCTTTGGGACTCTTTCTTTTAAAAGATGGAGTTTAATTCCCATCTATCTGATTGTTGCCTGTGTGTACTATTCTAGGTGTCTCCAGTATTTGGACAGTGTCTGATATGTAGCAGATGTTTCTTGTTGAATAGAAAACAGTAGAATTTTGCATAATTTATTGGAAATGCACACTGCCAAGGATCTTGATAAATACTGTACTCACAGTGAGCTTCAAATAATTGCAGATGCAAAACTAAGACAATCTGTAAACAGTAATAGATAACCAGAAACAACAATCTATATATAAATATACAGTGTAAGAAACATGATGGCTGTGAGAAAAAGAAGGGAATTAGATGGATCTGGACAAACAGGCATCCAGAAACAAAGGAAAAAGTGATGGTTCCTTATTCATGCTGAATAAAGAATCTCACTAACCCCTAGAGAGCAACTAAATATCAACATCTGAGTGCATTCAAGATTTGTTGCATATATTAATATTTAACTTAATTGTCATCTTTATACAACTCCAAGTTGAAAAATAAAATTGTTTTTCATGTTGGCATGTGTTATGCATAGAGGAACATTTAATAATGTGGGTGATGGTATAAACTGAGATCAGAGCTATTTTATATAAAATGATCAGGAGAGCTTTTCTGATAAAAAGAACTTTTGAGTTTCAGTTTAATAGGAACTAAGGCTTGTGGGTACCAGGAAGTGGAGTCTTCCAGCAGAAGAAAGAATAAGTGCAGAGGTCCTAAGACAGGAACATGTCTGTTATGTTTGAGGAACGGCAGGGAATCCAGAATAATGGATGCAGTAACTAAGGAGAGAATGATAATTATCTGGGTCAGAGGCATACCAGGGGTTATCCCTTAAAGCTATGATAAAAAATAACTTTCAATGAGATAGAAAATTTGAAAACATTATAGGGTTTTGAGCAGAGCAGGGAAAATATTTGGCTTATATTTTAGAAACATATTTGAGCAGTTCTGTGAAGACTATAGGAGGGTGTTAGGATATTATTGCAATAGTTGATATAAAATATGGTAGTGTCTTCTACTTAGATAAGGAAATGGTGACACAATCTGGTATTTTTGCCTGGAGAATTCCATGGTCAGAGGAGCCTGGTGGGCTACAGTCCATGAGGTTGCAGAGTCGGACACGACTGAGCAACTAACACACACACACTGTCTTCTACTAAGAATATAATACTGAAGGAGGACGAAAGCTAGATTCTTCTGTGCTGTGTTATAATTAAGCTGTGTATGATAATACCGTTTCAAAAAAATATTCAGAAGTTGAAACTAAGATGTAATCACATTTCTTTTAATGTTTCTTTATTGTGGTAGAAGTCATATAATATAAAACATACTATTCTAACCATATTTAACTGTACAGTTCAGTGACACTAAGTACATTCACAATTGCTGTCATCTTGCAGCATCATTGATCACCTGCTTAAACTGAAACTCTGTCTCCATTAAACACTAAGTCCCCATCTGCCCTTCCCATCCACCCTCACTCCAGGGCCCCTGGCATCTTCCATTGTACTTTCTGACTCTATGAATTGGACTATTCTAGATACCTCCATAAGTGGAGTGAAACAGCATTTTCTGCACCTAAAGTATATCTATATTATTCTAAAAACACGGAGTTCATAGGTAATTCTGTAGTACCAATAGGCTGTCATTTCCATGAGAAGGCATCCCAGCACCGAGAATACTCACTGTCATGTGTGAATTCTTCAGTAAACACCTGTGGAATGAATGACTAAAAGAGTGAATTTGTGAAGAGCACATATTTTATACTTATTGCAACAAGTTATGGTCATATCATGGCCAGCTCTGTGTAACATGACTGAAATATGTTTATTTCCATTTTTCAACTCTGCATTTCCTTTTGCTGTCTTGACTGTGGTCTCCATAATTAAAGGTTACAATGCCCTTTGATAAAGAAGTAAGAGGCATAAGCCTTACTGAGTTTTGCATCATTGCTTACTAATCTTACTAGATCTTAGAGCAAAATAGTGTATCTTTGGAGGGGACGCTACTGCAAGGACACTGTAATATGAGTTGTACGCAGGGTTTCGTTTTTTGTATTGGCGCACATAAAACTCATCCAATCCATTGGAATTGTTCTAAAACAAGACAGAGTAGAAATCAACAAGCAAAAACTAGTGATAACAATGGTGACTCATTTAAAAGTCTTATGTAATGAAAATAAACTGCGCTTTAAACATAGTTATGTAGCCCCCAAAATTTGTCCCTTTCACTCTTTAGCAGTTTCAATGCTGGGAAAAATTTAGTTTTTGTATATGTTAAATTTATTAATTTACATGATTCTTATCACTGTTGAGGTTACTGATTATTTGTTAGAGACATTATACTTTGCATTGATTCCATATCCCTTTCAAGTGTTTTATTTTTTTAATTAATTTTGTTATAGTTGCTTTACAATGTTGTATTAGTGTCTGCTGTACAGCAAAGTGAATCAGTTAACATATACATAAATACACTCTTTTTAGATTCTGTTCCTATATAAGTCATTACAGAGTACTGTGCAGAGATCCCTGTGCTATACCATACGTCCTTATTAGTTACCTACTTCGTATATACTAATGTACATATGTCAATCCCAATCTCCTAATTTATTCTCCCCCTTAGTAATCAAAAGTTTGTTTTCTACATCAATGATTCTATTTGTTTTGTAAATAGGCTCAGTATACAATTTTGTTTTTAGGTTCCACATGTCAATTATATCATATAATATGTGTCTTTCTCTGTATGACTTGCTTCACTCAGTAGGACAATTTCTAGGTCCGTCCATGTCACTGTAAACGGCACTGTTTCATTTTTATATTATGGCTGAGTCTTAGTCTATTGTATATATGTACCACATCTGCTTTATCCAGTCCTCTGTCAATGAACATTCAGGTTGCTTCCATGTCACTGAATGTTTTATATGAATATTGGGGTACATGTGTCTTTTCAAATTATGGTGTTCTCTGGGTGTATAACCAGAAGTAAGATTGTTGGTTCAAATAGTAGTTCTATTTTTAGTTTAAGCACTCTCCATATTGTTCTCCACAGTGGCTGACCCAATTTACAGTCCCACTGAGTGTTACCTTTCCTCCACAGCCTCTTCAGCATTTATTGTTTGTAGATTTTTTGATGATGGCCATTCTGACAGGTGTGAGGTAATACTTCATTATAGTTTTGATGTGCATTTCTCTAATAATTAGCGATGTTGAACATGTTTTCATGTGTCTCTTGGAGAAAGAAATGGCAACCCACTCCAGTATTCTTGCCTGGAGAATCCCATGGACAGAGGAGCTTGGTGGGCTACAGTCCATGGGTCACAAAGAGTCGGACACGATTGAGCGACTTCTCTTTCACTGGCCATCCGTATGTCTTTTTGGAAGAAATGTCTATTTAGATCCTCTGCCCATTATTTGGGTTGTTTGTTTTTTGATATTGGGCTATATGAGCTATTTGCATATTTTGGAGATTAGTCCTTCATCAGTCACTTTATATGCAAGTCTTTTCTTCCATTCTGTGAGTTGTCTTTTTGTTTTGTTTAATACCAGGTCAAATCACGAAAATTTCTAAGGGTAAGATGGTAGACTATTGGTGATTTTATATAGTTAAAATGCTTCTCTTTGTCCTGGCAGTGAATTCATGCATTGTGGATCCTTAAGTGCTGAGATTTAGGATCATTTCAAGGAGAAAGCATGTTTAAGCTGTAACTGTTTGATGGTCTAGCTATTCCTTTACTCTACTCTTTAGAGACTGTAAGATTACTGGAGCCCTATCAGAGTTGCAGGAATCTCAGAGTTTTAATTAATCTAGAGCCAGGCAGAGAAAGCTGAGGAATTAGCATTATATTAATTACATCCCCTCAATTCCTATTGACTTCTTTGTAAGCTAGGATTAATTTTCTGCTGGGAAGCTGACCTTGTCTTGATTTATGATGTACCAATGCTCTTTGCTAAGGAAAATATACAACTGAAATAAAAACATCTATAGTAAACAATTGTATCAATAAAAATGTTCTTCACCAAAATATTAATATCTATTGTATTAAATTTGTTTTTTCCTGAACACTTCATTGTAGTGCTTCACAAGATCTTTTATATCAGTATAGGGTTAAGTATTGAAAAATTTTTTGAAAACTATAAATTAAAATGTTTCTTTGGATGTGTAGATTTCTATTTGGTGAATAGTCTGTAAGCCATAAGGCTTTCTCAGGTGGCACAGTGGTAAGGAATCCCTCTGCCAATGTAGGAGACACAAGACAGGCAGTTTTGATATCTGAGTTGGGAAGATCCTCTGGAATATAAAATGCAACCCTCTCCAGTATTCTTGCCAGGAAAATTTCACGGACAGAGGAGCCTGGCTGGCTGCAGTCTATGGGGTTGCAAAGAGTCAGATGTGACTGAGCACACACACACATACACAGTAAACCATAAAAGAAACATCAAACAAACAAAAATCCAACTCATGTAACAGCTGTTAAAAGGAAATAAGAAAACTGTAATAGCAGAGAGGATGGATTACGCTCTATGATTTCTTTGTTGTTCAGTTGCCAAGTTGTGCCCAGCTCTTTGTGACCTCATGGACTACGGCACGCCAGATCTCCCTGTCTACCATCATCTCCCAGAATGTGCCCAAGTTCATGTCCATTGCATCGGTGATGCCATCCAAACACCATCCTCTGTCATGCCCTCATTTCTTCTGCCTTCAGTCTTACCCAGCATCAGGGAAATACTGAGTCAGCTGTTCACATCAGGTGGCCAAAGGTCTGGAGCTTCAGCTTCAGCATCTGTTCTTCCAATGAATTATCAGGGTTGATTTCCTTTAGGACTGACTGATTTGATCACCTTGTTGTCCACGGGACTCTTGAGAGTCTTCTCCAGCATCACAGTTAAAGGGCATAAATACTTCAGCACTCAGCTTTCTTTATTTTCCAGCTCTCACAGCCATATGTGACTACTGGAAAGACTGTAGCCTTGACTATATGGACCTTTGTTGACAAAGTGATATCTTTGCTTCTTAACTCATTTATCTAGGCTTGTCATTGCTTTTCTGCCAAGAGGCAATCATCTTCTGACTTCATGGCTGCAGTCACCATCTGCAGTGAATTTAGAGCCCAAGAAAATTTGTCACTACTTCCACCCTTTCCCCTAATATTTGCTATGAAGTGATGGGACCAGATGCCATGATCTTAATTTTTTTAAATATTCAGTTTCAAGCTGACTTTTCACTCTCCTTCTTCACTCTCATCAAGAGGCTTTTTAGTTCCTCTGCTTTCTGCCATTAGAGTGGTATCATTCACATATATGAGGTTGTTGGTATTTCTCCTGGAAATCTTGATTACAGCTTGTAACTCATCCAGCCTGGCATTTCTCATGGTGTGCTCTGTATATAAGTTAATAAACATGGTGACAATAAACAGCCCTGTCATACTCCTTTCACAATCCCAAAACAGTCAGTTGTTCCATATAAAGTTTAACTGTTGCTTCTTGACTGGCATATAGGTTTCTCAGGAGACCAGTAAGATGGTATGGTATTCCCACCTCTTTAAGAGTTTTCCACAGTTTGTTATGATCCACATAGTCAAAGTCTTTAGTGTAATCAGTGAAACAGAGGTAGATGTTTTTCTGGAATTCCCTTGCTTTCTTTACGGTCCAGCAGATGTTGGCAATTTGATCTCTGATTTCTCTGCCTTTTCTAAATCCAGCTTGAACATCTGGAAGTTCTCAATTCACATACTGCTGAGCCTAGCTTGGAGAATTTTGAGCATTACTTTGCTAGCATGTGAAATGAGAGCAATTGTGTGGTAGTTTAAGCATTCTTTGGCATACCTTTCTTTGAGATTAGAATGAAAACTGACCTTTTCCAGTCCTGTGGCCACTGCTGAGTTTTCCAAATTTTCTGGCATATTGAGTGTAGCATTTTCACAGTCTCATCTTTTAGGATTTGAAATAACTCAACTGGAATTCCATCACCTCAGCTAACTTTGTACTAATGCTTCCTAAAGCCACTCGACTTCATACTCCGGGATGTCTAGCTCTAGGTGAATGTCTACACCATCATGGTTATCCGGATCACTAAGATCTTTTTGTATAGTTCTTCTGTGTATTCTTACCACCTCTTCTTAATCTCTTCTGCTTCTGTTATGTCTTTACCATATCTATCCTTTACTGTGCTCGTGTTTACATGAACTGTTCCCTTGGTATCTCCAGTTTTCTTGAAGAGATCTAGTCTTTCCCATTCTTTTATTTTCCTCTATTTCTTTGCATTGTTCACTTAAGAAGGCTTTCTTATCTCTCTTTTCTGTTCCCTGGAACTCTGCATTCAGTTGGCATATCTTTCCATTTCTCCTTTGCCTTTTGCATCTCTTGTTCTCTCAGCTATTTATAAGGCCTCTTGGTGGCTCAGACAGTAAAACATCTTTCCACAATGTGGGAGACCTGGGTTCAATCCCTGGGCTGGGAAGATCCACTGGAGAAGGAAATGGCAATCCACTCCAGTACTATTGCCTGGAAAATCTCATGGACAGAGGAGCCTGGGAGGCTACAGTCCATGGGGTCACAAAGTGTCGGACACGACTGAGCGACTTCATTCATTCATTCAGGCAACAACTTTGTCTTCTTGCATTTCTTTTCCTTGGGGATGGTTTTGGTCACCACCTCTTCTACAATATCAAGACCTCCTGCCATAGTTCTTCAGGCACTCTGTCTACCAGATCTAGTCCTTTGAATCTGTTCATCACCTCCACTGTATAATCATAAGGGATTTGATTTAGGTCATACCTGAATTGCCTTGTGGTTCTCCCTACTTTCATCAACTTGAGCTGATGATCTGAGTCATAGTCAGCTCTGGGTCATTTTTGTCTTTTTGCTGACTGTATAGATCTTCTCCATCTTCGGCTGCAAAGAGTATAATCAATCTGATTTTGCCATTGGCCATCTGGTGATGTCCAGGTGTAGAGTCTTTTCTTGTGTTGCTGGAAGTAGGTGTTTTCTATGACCAGGGTGTTCTCTTAGCAAAACTGTTAGCCTTTGCCCTGCTTCATTTTGTACTCTAAGGCCAAACTTCCCTGTTACTCCTAGTCTCTCTTGACTTTCTACTTTTGCATTTCAATCCCCTATGAAGAAAAGGACTTTTTTTTTTAAATATTAGTTCTAGAAGGTGTTGTAGATCTTCTTGGAAACAGTCAACTTCATCTTCTTCAGCATTAGGGGTTGGGGCATAGACTTGGATTACTGTGATGTTGAATGAACACATAATTCTATTGCATTGTGTTTGAGATTGCACACAAGTACTGCATCTAGGACTCTTTTGTTGACTATAGTTAATCATAGTTAATTATCCAAATAATAAGTCCATTGACTCAGCACTGGGAGAATGTACTTCAGGTATGTGGTGAGTTG
>SJYC01081039.1:0-15812 GCA_006408675.1 Madoqua kirkii | reverse complement strand
TTTCATAGTGTATTTATATAACAAACTAGGCCAAAAAGAAAATTCCCAACTAATTTCAAAAATTTTTATAAACATTTATATTTCTAGTCTCATGGAAATTAAGGTAGAAGTCAGAAACTAAAGTTAACTAAAATATCTCTTTATATTTGAAAATTAAGCAATATAATTCTATATAATCAAGGAGTAAAAGATGTTTACGGGGCAAATGGAGAAAATGCAATATTGAAGAACAAAATGGACTTATTCTAACAGGTATCAAGAATTATTAAGGTGGTATAGTCTTTGTGACTCAGATGGTAAAGAATCTGACTGCAGTGCAGGAGACCTGGGTATGATCCCTGGTTTGGGAAGATCCCCTGGAGAAGGGAATGGTTACCCACTCCAGTATTCTTGCCTGGAAAATTCCATAGAAAGAGGAGCCTGGTGGGCTACAGTCCAGGGGGTTACAAAGAGTCAGACACGAGTGACATACAGATATAATGACATGAGAGACACACATACACACACAGTATGTAAACAATGTGCATACGCTGACACAAGGACATACAGTAAGACCAATACAGAGCATCTAGGCAGGTCCCATAAGAGGGACACTTAATATATTTTGGTTAAATATCCTACATCCCTTTGAAATGATTAGCATAATGAATTCAGATACTTATGTACAAATATGGAAGGGTTACCAAACATATATGTGTATCTTAGACACAATGCACACAGAGGAGGAGAAAGAGAGAGAGAAATTAGTAGAGGTGGAAGGGGAGAGGAGTCAGTGAGGAGTATAAGGGAGAATGGGGTGGGCATGGGGAGAGGTCTTTTCTCTAACAATTACAAAAAAAATAGCAGCTTCTTAGGTGGACTTACTATAGATTTGTGGAGAGGAAGAAAACTCATTTTAATTTTTATCATTTATATTCAGTACATATGAGTCACCTACCTGCCTAATTTTACTGTTTTTAATTGAAAAATGATTTTCAAAAGTGCTCTAGCTCCCATTTTCCATGGCTTTGAGATTAATTAAGAAAAATTTTCTGTGATAAAGTACATATTTGCAGTTGACCATATTTTCTTAAAAGTACTTGACTCATGCTTGTGAAAGTATAAATGAAAAAGTCTCAGAATACATATTATGAATAATTTCAACTATAATTCTTTAGGACAAAAGAATAAAAAATATAACAACCATTAATGTTGAGATTGGTCCCATCACTTCATGGGAAATAGATGGGGAAACAGTAGAAACAGTGTCAGACTTTATTTTTGGGGGCTCCAAAATCACTGCAGATGGTGACTGCAGCCATGACATTAAAAGATGCTTACTCCTTGGAGGGAAACTTATGACCAACCTAGATAGCATATAGAAAGAGACATTACTTTGCCAACAAAGGTCCGTTTAGTCAAGGCTATGGTTTTTCCAGTGGTCATGTATGGATGTGAGAGTTGGACTGTGAAGAAAGTTGAGCACCGAAGAATTGATGCTTTTGAACTGTGATATTGGAGAAGACCCTTGAGAGTCCTTTGGACTGCAAGGAGATCCAACCAGTCCATTCTGACAGAGATCAACCCTGGGATTTCTTTGGAAGGAATGATGCTAAAGCTGAAACTTCAGTACTTTGGCCACCTGATGCTAAGAGTTGACTCATTGGAAAAGACTCTGATGCTGGGAGGGATTGGGGGCAGGAGGAAAAGGGGACGACAGAGATGAGATGGCTGGATGGTATCACCAACTCGATGGACGTGAGTTTGAGTGAACTCTGGGAATTGGTGATGGACAGGGAGGCCTGGCATGCTGTAATTCATGGGGTCACAAAGAGTCGGACATGACTAAGTGACTGAACTGAACTGAATGTTGAGATATTTTCAACTATGGAAGATTTATCATTTAAATGTTGTCCATCTTATATAAAGCAAACCAGTGTAATTTTTATATTTTATTAAAAAAGTACTCAGTTTATACAAAGATAAAAGAAATAGAACTTTCATTTTGACTTATTTTCAGAACATTTATTTAGGCATATTTAGGCTAAGGCCTGTGTACGTGACATTTAGTATTCTCTACGTAAAATTAGCTGATAATCACATGAGTAAAATATTAATCAATTTTAAACTATTTGCATGTTTTGTCTACTAGAAAACTACTAGAAAATATATAGTCAAAATCTAATATTTATCTGGAGTTCACTGCCTTAAAATTTTAAGGTATTTGATTTGGTAGAATAAATTCTTACAGTCTGTATTTTCTGGCATATTTTTCTCATTGCTGGTAATGTGGTGGCATTTTCAGTGACATGTTTTAAAAAGTTTAGAAAGATCCAGAAAATTTAAGTTCTGCAGTAAAGTGAAAACAATGATATTTTCTTGAACATTTAGGGTTCTGTTTGATGCTCTCATAAAAATTCCTGAAACTAAAGCAGGGATTGCAGTTACTACTTTGTTATTAACACAGCAAGTTGATATAGTCTCTTAGAGATGTGTGTATGTGTATATATATATGTATATGTAAATTGTTATATATCATATATGTGTAACAAAAGCCTGAGGGAAACACTATCTGCCACTTGGGTTCAGAGCTGTCATTCATCTATTCAAACTTCAGAAGTGTCTTAGCTTTCTTTGTTCCACAAGAGGCTTATTGGAACCACCGCACACTGTGTCAAACTATAGGCAAATCCTTTATCAGCACATCCCTTTGAATCTGTCATTGAACTGCATGGACCTAAGGAGTGATAAGCATTAATAATACCCTGTTCTTTTATCCTGTCTGCCTTTCAGCTTTATTGCCAGATTCTTATCTAAACTTGGGTTTTACAGTCCAGACAAATGCAATTCCTCTTGCTTTCAAAAGTGGTGCTTAACCTAGCTTTGTATAGATGTAGGACTTTTCCTAGCTACTTATTTTCTAAAATGGTCAATACTTTCTTGTAAATGACCTTCAGCTTTATTTGGAAAGTTTCAGTATCATGGATCACAAACACATCATACAAAAATGCTGTCATACTCCCATAAATCACTGCCCGAGCTTCTAAGGTGTGCAAGGTGAATTGTTGTTACATGTGGCGCCTTTGTGTGAGGCAGGTACACGTTTATGCAGACACCAGATAAACTCACTCACAGGCTTAATAATGTCAAGTGCAAAGTAAATTGTGAGTTGCTTGAATTGCCTGTGGAAATGGTTAAAGACTGAAACATGAGAAATATGTCCTTTGAGGCTTTTATTGTTCTATTATGTGAGAACTTCAAAATTATAACTTTATCATCAGTATTTTTATAGGTATCTTAAATTTAAAAGATTATCTTAAAGATTAAGCATCTTATATATAAAAGAGATACAGATATTGAAAGCCACAATATAAAAATCACTTTATATAATTAAAAAATAACTGAGGTATACCATTTTATTTTGCATAAACATGAAACAGTAAAGACTTGGTTGAACAGAATGTGTGTTTTTTAAAATTGTTAATATGTACAAATAACACTGAAAGATATAAAAATATTTTCCCATTCTCATATTCTTCATGTCAAACATGAAAGAACTATGCATAATTATGAAACTAAATGAATTGTATTCACCATTATGTCACAGAGATAAGATGCTGGATTAGTCATGAATCAGAAGACTATCTAAGGGATCTATTATTTTCAAATTCTTACTTACATCTTTTGGTGAAATCAGGCTAAAGATTAGATATAAACTTTTAAACATTTATAATTTTTCTATACATGTCATAGATAATTTAAGTTAAAAAAATACCCAAACTACCAATGATCGACATCCTTTGAAAACAATTTTGTCTGTTTTCTGTCTTTATGGATTTTCCTCCTTCAGCATATCCTTAAAAAGTTGTTTCTTTGAAAATGTCTAGTCATAAAGATGTGTATATATATGCTTTATGGAAGCAAGGATTGTATTACTAAGAGATAAGTAACCCTAACAATAGTTCTTTTCTGATCTCTTCTTTTCCTACTGGATCCCACAAGCAATCATGTGAAACAATACTCTGCCTAAAATTCTTGATACCTTTGTATCTCTATCCTCTAGCCACACCTTCCAAGCAAAGCTCTGAGACCAATGCTAAAATTAAACTTTCTGGCTTTTAGTACAATTTGTAAGACTATACCTCAACTTCAAAAAAAGTCTAATTGACATACAACATTATTTTCAAGTGTATAGCACAATGACTTGATATTTTTATATACTGTGGATTTTTACAATATTTTTAGTTATCCAAGGCTGTACCTTCTAAATGTATCATTCAACTTTGTAAATATAAACCATTCTCAGTTCATCGTCTGAAATTTCATCAACACCATTAGCACTGCTCAATCCTTTTCTTGACCTTCATTAGCTACTGACCATACTGATTTCCTCCCTTCTGGCTCAAAATTTTAATTCTCAAGGTACCATTCTCGAACCTCACTCTAACCAAACTTCCTTGCTTCCTAGTTTACTGAGAAAGTTGAGAAAACCAACATCTTTCTGACCTTCCTGCCCTACCTATGAATGTGTAATATATACAGCCATATCTAAATTTCTCTTCTTCCTAGTCTGGATGAGGGTCTTAACCAAGGGCAACCATCTCAATGAAGATTTCAATCTATCATTTTCTATCAGTCTTTCTCATCTGCATCTTAATTAAGTCTCATCTCTTATTTTGGAACACTCTCCCTTTACCCTCTGTGTTGGTTCCTCTTGTCATGTAGTGTCTCTCTGTCATTCAATTCAGACTCTCCAAACTATAATGTATAGTTACTGCATATTTCCTTACTGCCCATTGATGTAAAGCCCAATAAAACCTGACTTTTGACCCAACTATTTTATTCAAACTTCTCTTGCTAAGGTCATCAGTGGCCTCCTTTTGTTTTTATTCCTATCTTATTTACCTTTCTAATTCCTTGTTTTGATTTTAATTATATACTTTTTATAGATAATTTTCACTCATTTTAGATGTATAACTTGATGTTTAGTAATTATGTGTTCTTAACCATTACAACTGTGAAGGTAAAAATCCCATTGCCCTCTGACATTTCTGCCCCTTCTGCATTCTGTGCCCTTGCCTGACCCTGGTCCCAGTCACCACTGATTTAACTCCTGTCACTCTAGTTTTGCCTTTTCTAGAATTTAATACAAAGGCACTCAAACACTATTAAGTCTTTCGTGTTGACTTCTTTTACTTAGCATAATGGCCATATATAAATATTTTGTCCCTCTTCATTGCTGAGTAGAATTCCATTATATAGATACCAAAGTTTGTTTATCCACTCATTTTGTTTTCAACTTATTATTATTCCATTATTCTGTAATTTTTATAGATTCTGTAGCCTTTTCTACCTATAGAATTTTGCTATAGGCCTATAGAGCTTTTTTTTTATCCAGGTAACTTGAGGTTTGGTTTGGTTTTGTTTTGGTTACTAATTGAAGGGTATTACTTTACAGTATTGCAGTATTGTGATGGTTTTTGCCATACATCAGTATGAATTGGCCACAAGTATACATGTGTCTCCCACATCCTGAACCCGCCACCCACCTCCCTTCCGACCCTATCCCAGGGTTGTCCCAGAGCACTGACTTTGGGTGCCCTGCTTCATGCATTGAACTTTCACTGGTCATCTATTTTACATATGGTAATGTATATGTTTCAGTGCTATTCTCTCAAATCATCCCAACCTCGCCTTCTCCTACTGAATAAAACAGTCTGTTCTTCATGTCTGTCTTCTTTGCTGCTTTGCATATAGGACTGTTGGTACCATCTTTCTAAATTCCATATATATGCATTAATATACTTCATTGTCCTTCTGACTTACTTCACTCTATATAATCTACCTCCTTAGAATGGACTCAAATGCATTATTTTTTTTATAGCTGAGTAATATTTCATTGTGTATATGTAGCACAACTTCCTTATCTATTCATCTGCTGATGGGCATCTAGAGTTATTCATAAGTCTTACTTTAAAATTGTATTATATACCTTTAAACTATTTTCTTGCCTTACTGAATGAGCTAGGTTTTCCAGTACAATAGATGCATTAGTGAGGGGGTTAACACTGTGAACAACTGTAGTTATATCATGCTAGGGCCATCAGGATCCAGCATACAATCTATGCCAGAGTGATCCTATCTGAGAAACAAGGAATATCGTGTGTAAGTAGCCGAATGTCCTTTACTGATTGAGAGCTGCTTCTGGGACACTAACTATCTGGATCTTGCAGCTGGAAAAAAATCCTCAGAAACGTTGATATTCATTGTAAGCTACCTTGATGTTTAAAGATGAGACAAGTCCTGTATAACTTTCCCATGGCTTCTGTGAAGGCACTGATATCATCTCAATTTATTAATTTTTTCTTAAACACATACAAGAATTCAGACTTGAACATATCTTATTAATTACTGATTACTAGTAATCCTAATATGTAAGTAGGTCTCAACTCTATTCTTGCTCCTTCATATCTAGTGTCACTTCCTTTGTTCAAGATTTTAGATCTTTCTGGTGAATCACTGCAGTAGACTTCTCAATAATCTGCCACTGACATATTTTTCTAAAACCTATCTTTAATACCACTGTCACGATGATAAAAAAAATTGTACATTTTAGTTTTAAAATTCTTCAGTTGATTACGTTGTTTAGATTAGTATTTTCCATAATTTATTTTAAAAGCACTAGCCCTAAAATCAGCCCACTCCAGTACTCTTGCCTGGGGAATCCCATGGATGGAGGAGCCTGGTGGGCTACAGTCCATGAGGTTGCAAAGAGTCAGACACGGCTGAGCGACTTCACTTTCACTTTTCACTTTCATGCATTGGAGAAGGAAATGGCAACCCACTCCAGTGTTCATGCCTGGAGAATCCCAGGGACAGTTGAGTCTGGTGGGCTGCCATCTCTGGGGTCGCACAGAGTCGGACAGGACTGAAGCGACTTAACAGCAGCAGCAGCCCTAAAATAAGAAAATGAGAATGTTTTAAATAATATTCTTTTGAATATAATGCCTATTTCATATGGCTATATATGTAATCTTGAAGAAAAGAATCTTTAATGAGATCTTAAAGCTTATTTACTTTAAGATTCTTTTGTGTCATTCCTTTATCAATCCATGGGGCTATTTCTCATAAACACTTTGGATACATTGTTTTACATAATCGAGATTAAGTTTCTTCCTAAGGAGTGTAAAAATTTCCATGCCCTGCTACCTGCCTTTATTTCCAGATTCGTCTTACTCAATTTAACAGTGTTTATAAAGTCTCAGGGAAGATCCCCTCGAGGAAGAAATGACAATTCATTCTAGTATTCTTGCCTGAAGAATCCCATGGACAGAGGAGCCTGGTGGGCTACAGTCCATGGGGTCGCAAAGAGTGAGACATGACTGAGTGATTAACACTTACTCTTAAGTCTCAGGGAATTAAAGTAGGCTCCATTCATTTATTCTTTCATTTATATGCATAATTCATTGAACTGTATAATTCTGGCTTCCCTGGTGGCTCAGAGGTTAAAGCGTTTGCCTCCAATGTGGGAGACCTGGGCTCGATCCTTGGGTCAGGAAGATCCCCCGGAGAAGGAAATGGCAACCTACTCCAGTATTCTTGCCTGGAGAATCTCATGGAGGAAGGAGCCTGGTAGGCTGCAGTCCATGGGGTTGCAAAAAGTCAGACATGACTGAGCGACTTCACTTTCACTCTCATAGTTCTGGTGAGAAAAACATACTCATGAATTTAGAGGCATGATTATGAAACTTAAGCAAAAAACAAATTTATCAGTTCATGGGCAAGAAGGTCTGCTGCTGCTGCTGCTGCTAAGTTGCTTCAGTCCTGTCCGACCCTGTGTGACCCCATGGACAGCAGCCCACCAGGCTCCCCCATCCCTGGGATTCTCCAGGCAAGAACACTGGAGTGGGTTGCCATTTCTTTCTCCAATGCATGAAAGTAAAAAGTGAAAGTGAAGTCACTGAGTGTCCAACTCTCAGCGACCCCATGGACTGCAGCCCACCAGACTCCTCTGTCCATGGGATTTTCCAGGCAAGAGTACTGGAGTGGGGGTGCCATTGCCTTCTCTGCAAGAAGGTCTAGAGCTCCATAAATCATTACTTATTTTAGTGGTTTAGTGGCAGCACCAACTTACAGATTCTTTGTAGCTTTTACCTGTCTCAAGTATTTACATTTCATCAGGCTTTATTTTCTCACTTTTGTAAAAAGGTAGTTATAATTACGGACGAACTCTTCTACTTTTGAACACTGTCAAAAGAGATTATCTTTTTAGGCATGCTACTTTTAAGAGTGAGGAAATTGTCAGTAGAGTGGACACTTCCTTTTCTTTGGCATAAATCTCAAATCTCAGTATCAAGAACTGGAAAATTCTGCTTCTCTCAAGTTGAGTACTAATAAGAGGAAGATTACTGTCTCTGGGTTGTTCTAATGAGAATGTATCCATGATTTATTTGGTAAAAGAGTGGGAAAGTGAACAAAATTTTATCCCAACTGACATTGAGACACTGTTAGGGTGTCAAGTGACCATGCTTTCTATATATTGCCTCTTTAATTTTATTGATTTACAATGTTGTTTTAGTTTCAAGTGTACAACAAAGTGATTCAATTATACATATATATTCAATATTATTTTACTGATTCTAGTCCATATAGGTTATTTCAGAATACTGAGTAGAGTTCCCTGTACTATGTGTAGGTCTCAGGTTGGCTATCTGTATTATATATGGTAGTGTGTGTCTATTAATCCAAAGCTCTTGATTTATCCCTCCCTGCCCACATTTCCCCTTTTGTAACTAAAAATTTATTTTTGAAATCTGTGAGCCTGTTTCTGTGTTGTAAATAAGTCTATTCATATCATTCATTTAAAATCAGATTCCACATGTAAGTGCTATTTCTCTTAATTACTCCACTAAAAACAATAATTTCTAGATCCATCCCTATTGCTGCATGGTATTATTTCATTATTTTTAATGCCTGAGTAACCTTCCATTAAATACATATATGTTGTAATTTAGTGGCTAAGTTGTGTCCAATCTTTTGTGATCCCATGGACTGTGACCCACCAGGCTTCTCTGTACCTGGGACTTCCCACGCAAGACTACTGGAGAGGGTTGCTATTTCCTTCTCCAAGGGATATTCTTGACCCAGGAATCAAACCCACATCTCCTGTAGTGGCAGGCAGATTTTTTACAACTGAGCTACCAGCATCAGCTCAGTTCAATTCAGTCAATCAGTCGTGTCTGATTCTTCGCAACCCCATGGACTGCAGCATGCCAGGCCTCCCTGTCCAACACCAATTCAAACTCATGTCCATTGACTTGGTGATGCCATACAACCATCTCATCCTCTGGCGTCCCCTTCTCCTCCTGCCTTCAATCTTTCTCAGCATCAGAGTCTTTTCCAGTGAGTCAGTTCTTCGCATCAAGTGGCCAGACTATTGCAGTTTCAGCTTCAGCATCAGGTTCTTCCAATAAATATTCAGGACTTCTTTCCTTCAGGATGAACTGGTTGTATCTCCTTGCTGTCCAAGGGACTCTCAAGAGTCTTCTCCAACCCCACAGTCCAAAAGCATCAATTCTTTAGCGCTCAGCTTTCCTTATAGTCCAAATTTACACCCTTATATGATTACTGGAAAAACCATAGCTTTGACTAGACTGATCTTTGTTGGCAAAGTAATGTCTCTGCTTTTTAATATGCTGTCTAGGTTGGTCATACTTTTCTTCTAAGGATTAAGCATCTTCTAGTTTCATGGCTGCAGTCACCATCTGCAGTGATTTTGGAGCCCCCCAAAATAAAGTCTGTCATTGTTTCCACTGCTTCCCCATCTGTTTGCCATGAAGTGATGGGACCAGATGCCATGATTTTAGTTTTCTGAATGTTGAGTTTTAAGCCAACTTTTTCACTCTCTTCTTTTACTTTCATCAAGAGGCTCTTTAGTTCTTCTTCACTTTCTGCCATAAGGGTGGTGTTATCTGCATATCTGAGGTTATTGATATTTCTCCCAGCAATCTCGATTCCAGCTTGTGCTTCCTCCAGCCCAGCATTTCTCATGATGTACTCTGCATAGAAGTTAAATAAGCAGGGTGACAATATACAGCCTTGATGTACTCCTTTTCCTATTTGGAACCAGTCTGTTGTTCCATGTTCTGTTCTAACTGTTGCTTCCTGACCTGTATTCATATTTGTCAAGAGGCAGTTCAGGTGGTCTGGTATTCCCAACTCTTTCAGAATTTTCCACAGTTTGTTGTGATCCACACAGTCAAAGACTTTGGCATAGTCAATAAAGCAGAAATAGATGTTTTTCTGGAAATCTCTCACTTTTTTGATGATCCAACAGATGCTGGCTATTTGATGTCTGGTTCCTCTGCCTTTTCTAAATTCAACTTGACATCTGGAATTTCACGATCCACCTAATGTTGAAGCCTGTTTTGGAGAATTTTGAACATCACTTTGCTAGCATGTGAGATGAGTGCAATTGTGTGGTAGTTTGAGAATTCTTTGACATTGCCTCTCTTTGGGATTGGAATGAAAACTGACCTTTTCCAGTCCTGTGGCCACTGCTGAGTTTTCCAAATTTGCTGGCATATTGAGTGCAGCACTTTCACAGCATCATCTTTTAAGATTTTAAATAGCTCAACTAAAATTCTGTCACCTCCACTAGTTTTGTTTGTACTGATGCTTCCTAAGGCCCACTTGACATCGCATTCCAGGATGTCTGGCTCTAGGTGAGTGATCATACCATTGTGATTATCTGGGTCATGAAGATCTTTTTGTATAGTTCTATGTATTCTTGCCACCTCTTCTTAATATCTTCTGCTTCTGATAGGTCCATACCATTTCTGTCCTTTATTATGCCCATCTTTAAATGAAATGTTCCCCTAGTATCTCTAATTTTCTTCAAGAGATCTCTAGTGTTTCCCATTCTCTTGTTTTCCTCTATTTATTTGCACTAATCACAGAGGAAGGCTTTCCTATCTCTGCTTGGTATTCTTTGGAACTTTGCATTCAAATGGGTATATGTTTTCTTTTCCCCTTTGCTTTTGTCTTCTCTACTTGAATGGTCTAGTGGTTTTCCTTACTTTCTTCAATTTAAGTCTGAATTTGGCAATAAGAAATTCATGATCTGAACCACAACATATACTGTATTCTTTATTGTCATCTGTTAATGGACATGATTGTTTCCATGTCCTGGCTATTGTAAACAGTGCTTCTGTGCGTGCTTTTATCTTTTTGAATTAGAATTTTTTTCTGGACCTGTGCCCAAGTGTGGGAATGTTAACCCTAGTTTCTTTAGGGAGCCTCCATGGTGTTCTCCATAATGGTTGCACAAGTTTACATTCCCACCAATAGTGTAGAAGAGTTCCCTTTTCTCCACATCCTTTCCAGAATTTATTATTTGTAGACATTTTGATGATGGCCATTCTGACTGATGGGAGGAAGTACATCATTGCATTTCTCTAGTAATTAAGAGTGTTGAGCATCTTTTCATGTGCTTCTTAGCCATCTGTATGTCTTTTTGGGAAAAATGTCTTTTTAGGTCTTCTGCCCATTTTTTGATTGTGCTTTTTTTTTTTTTTAATGTTTTTCTCTAGGACTTCTATAGTACTTGGACTTACACTTAGGTCTTTAATCCATTGAATTTATTTTTGTATATGATGTGAGATACTATTTTAAGTTTAGTCATTACTATCCCATTTCCCCCAGTACCACTAACTGAAGAGATTATCTTTTCTCCATTGTATATTCTTACCTCATTTAATGACCGTAAGTGTGTGGGTTTATTTCTGGTCTCTTTATCCTGTTCCATTGATCTCTGTCTCTTTTTTGGTGCAAGCAACTCATGCTGCTTTCATTACTATATAGTTTGTGGTAGAGTCTTAAGTCACAGACCATAGTTCTTCCAGCTTCACTCTTCTTTCTCAAGATTGTTTTGGGTATTATGGTCAAGTTTCCATGTCCTGGCTATTGTAAACAGTGCTTCTGTGCGTGCTTTTATCTTTTTGAATTAGAATTTTTTTCTGGACCTGTGCCCAAGTGTGGGAATGTTAACCCTAGTTTCTTTAGGGAGCCTCCATGGTGTTCTCCATAATGGTTGCACAAGTTTACATTCCCACCAATAGTGTAGAAGAGTTCCCTTTTCTCCACATCCTTTCCAGAATTTATTATTTGTAGACATTTTGATGATGGCCATTCTGACTGATGGGAGGAAGTACATCATTGCATTTCTCTAGTAATTAAGAGTGTTGAGCATCTTTTCATGTGCTTCTTAGCCATCTGTATGTCTTTTTGGGAAAAATGTCTTTTTAGGTCTTCTGCCCATTTTTTGATTGTGCTTTTTTTTTTTTTTAATGTTTTTCTCTAGGACTTCTATAGTACTTGGACTTACACTTAGGTCTTTAATCCATTGAATTTATTTTTGTATATGATGTGAGATACTATTTTAAGTTTAGTCATTACTATCCCATTTCCCCCAGACCACTAACTGAAGAGATTATCTTTTCTCCATTGTATATTCTTACCTCATTTAATGACCGTAAGTGTGTGGGTTTATTTCTGGTCTCTTTATCCTGTTCCATTGATCTCTGTCTCTTTTTTGGTGCAAGCAACTCATGCTGCTTTCATTACTATATAGTTTGTGGTAGAGTCTTAAGTCACAGACCATAGTTCTTCCAGCTTCACTCTTCTTTCTCAAGATTGTTTTGGGTATTATGGTCATTGGAACATCACTGATTCTTTCAACCCAAGAACACAATATTTCCATCTGTGTCATCTTCAATTTCATTCATCAGCATCTTCTGGTTTTAGAATACAGGTCTTTTGTTTCCTCAGGTCTGTTTATTCCTAGGTATTTTATCTTTTAGATGGGATTGTTTTAATAGATTGTTTCCTTAATTTTTCTTTCTGATAGATCTTTATTAGTGTATAGAGATTTTTGTATATTAATTCTGTATCCAGAAACCTACAGTGATAGCAAACAGTTTTCTAAAAAGTACTAGAGCTCATTAATTCAGTAAAGTTGCAGGATATAAAATTAATACACATAAATCTGTTGCATTTCTATACACTAACAATCAGATAGAGAAATTAAGAAAACAGTCTCATACACAATGACAACAAAAAGAATAAAGTAACTAGGAATAAACCTACCTAAGAAAGTAAAAGACTTGTCCTTGCAAAACTGTTGATACTAATGAAAGAATTTGAAGAAGACAAAAATGGAAAAATATCTTGTGTTCATGGATTGGAAAAATTAATATTGTTAACTACCCAAGGCAATATAGGGACCAATGCAATATTTATGAAAATACTTAGGAAACTTTTCACATAACTAGAAAAAAATCATCTGAAAATACAGATGGAACCACTATATAGGCACAAGATCCCTAATTGCCAAAGCAATCTTGAGGAAAAACAACAAAGCTGGAGGAGTCATGCTTCCTAACTTCAGACAATATTATACATCTACGTTAATGAAAGGGCTTCCCTGGTGACTCAGCAGTAAAGAATCCACCTGCTATGTTGGAGACCTGGGTTGGGAGGATCCCCTGGCAGAGGGCATGGGAACCCTCTCCAAAATTCTTGCCTGGAGAATCCTATAGACAGAGGAGCCTGGTGGGTTATAATCCATGGAGTCACATAGAATCAGAAATGACTGAGCGACTAAGCTCACAGCATAGTAATTAAAACAGTATGGTTCTGGCACACAAAAAAGTAATGAAAACAGCATAGACACACAAATCAGTGGAATAGGATAAAGACCCCCAAAATAAACCAGTACACTTATGGTCGATTAATCAAAAATATACAATGGAGAAAAGAGAGTTTCTTCGGTAAGTGGTGCTGGGAAAACTGAACAGCAACATGTAAAATACTGAACTTAGAATATTTTCTCATAACATACACAAAAATAAAGTAGATTAAAGATCTACATGTAAGACTAAAATACATAAAGCGGTTAGAAGATAATATAGGCAGAACACTCTTTGATTTTTTTTTTTTTTGCATTAGTTACCTATGGCAAAAGAAACAAGAGCAAAACAAAATGAGACCTAGTTAAACTTAAAAGCTTTTGCCCAGCAAAGGAAACCATTGACAGAATGAAAAGACAACTTTCTGAAAGGGAGAAAATATTTGCAAATGATATGACCAAAGAGTGTTAAAATTCAAACTATATAAACAGCATATAAAATACAGTATTGAAAAACAATCTGATTATACAGGTCTTCTGCCCATTTTTAGACATTTTTTTCCAAAGAAGAAATGCAGACGACCAACAGGGGTATGAATATAAGTCAACATTTCAGTTCAGTCACTCAGTCATGTCCGGCTCTTTGCAATCCCATGGACTGCAACATGCTGGGCCTCCCTGTCCATCACCAACTCCCAGAGTTTACTCAAACTCATGCCCACTCAGTCAGTGATGCCATCCAACCATCTCATCCACTGTCGTTCCCGGCCTCTCCCACCTTCAATCTTTCCCAGCATCAGGGTCTTTTCCAGTGAGTCAGTTCTTTACATCAGGTGGCTAAAGTATTGGAGTTTCAGCATCAGCATTAGTCCTTCCAATGAATATTCAGGACTGATCTCTTTTAGGATGGACTGGTTGCATCTCCCTGCAGTCCAAGGGGCTCTCAAGAGCCTTTTCCAACACCACAGTTCAAAAGAATCAGTTCTTTGTTGCTCAGCTTTCTTTATAGTCCAATTCTTACATCCATACATGACTACTGGAAAAACTATAGCTTTAACTAGACAGACCTTTGTTGGCAAAGTAATGTCTTTGCTTTTTAATATACTGTCTGGGTTGGTCATAACTTTTCTTCCAAGGAGTAAGTGTCTTTTAATTTCATGGCTGCAGTCACCATCTGCAGTGATTTTGTAGCCCTCCAAAATAAAGCATATAAAGTACAAATATATGTTCTCATTTATATGAGGAATCTAAAAATAAAAGTCATTCTGAGATACAGTAGAATAGCAATTGTCCATTTCTGGGAGTGGGGGAAATGGGAATTTGGCCACAGTGTAGAATCTTCTTGCCATAAAATCAGTAGGTTCTGGGGATCTAATGTATATTATGATAACTATAATGAACAAAACTGCATCACATACTTTAAAGTTGTTAAGAGAGTAAAATGTTCTCACCACCTCCTCCCCCACCATCAATGTTAAGTATATGAGGGAATGGAAATGTCAGTGATTATGACCCCATGGACTATACAGTCCATGGGATTCTCCAGGCCAGAATACTGGAGTGAGTAGCCTCTCCCTTCTCCAGGGGATCTTCCCAACCAAGGGATTGAATCCAAGTCTCTCACATTGCAGGTGGATTCTTTACCAGCTGAGCTAACAAGGAAAGTCCAAGAATACTGGAGTGGGTAGCCTAGCCCTTTTCCAGCAGATCTTCCTGACCCAGGAATAGAACTGGGGTTTCTTGCATTGCAAGTGGATTCTTTACCAACTGAGCTATGTCATTTAGTCATGTCTTAATTCTTAGGAATCATTGAGAATGAATGCATCCAACTTTCCAAAGAAAGTCCCAATCATCTGATTTGAACATATAGCTGATTTGAACAAAATGAATTCTTTATTAAAGAAAACTAAAGCGATTAATGACAGCCTGAAGCCATTACTCTCTTTAATTCTTAAAGTATTCTGGACAGTTTAATTTCCACCAAAAGAGACTTTGGAATTATTATATTAAATAATTCATTTTAGATTCCTCAATGAAATATTATTTGCATTTTTTCATTTATGTCAAAAGAACCATAAAGACAACCCAGTAACTCTCAGATGTTTAAACAGATATTATTCCTTATATATGTAAGTTTTAATTGACT
>SJYC01081037.1:0-10699 GCA_006408675.1 Madoqua kirkii | reverse complement strand
GGTATACATGTCCAGGAAAACATGAGAAAAGAAATAAAAATAACTATTGCGTATTGGAAACATTTTTCTTTAAAAGAATGGAAAAAATTCAATATTCTATATTTTTGCTAATACAAGTAGAAAAGTTTTTAGGGAAATCACTCTATTTTGGCAAAAATATACTGAAGTAGACCTTTCTATAATAAGGTAGAAAAGGAAATGGTGCAATATGTCTGAAGGGTGATAATAAAATCAGAATTAATAATGTGTGCATTCACTGACCTGATAATTCTAGTTTTAGGAGAATTATCTAAGGAAAATGAATTAGGAATATTATTTATTATATTTTGACAATTCAGAGTTAAATTCAGAGTTATTAATGAGAGTAAAATGTGACAATTGACAAAGAAAAGAAGGAATTAGATATATGTTGGCACATTCTAACATAGAAATGTATCCAGTGAATAGATAAGCATCAGAAGCATCTTTGATGACAGAGCAAATGAAGACATCTAATAACAAGTGATTCCAATGCATGGAAAAATTACTAAGGGGTATTTAAAAATATAAGTAAATTATATCTGAAAAATGGGGACCAGATTAGTGTTAGATTTTCTTACTTTTATTTTATATATTTTTAATTGTCCTACATAAAAATACTTGTGTAACTTTTAAAAACACAATTAAAGACATGATGACATCATGTGGTTTAAACAGACATAGAATACTCCATGCAGCAGTTGCAGAATGCAGACTCTTTTGACGTACACAGCAATATACTCTAGGATAGAGCATGTCATTGGACATAAAAACAACCTCTGCAAATTTAGGCAGGCTGAAATCATATCCAGTATCTTTTCTAACCACAGCAGAATCAAACTAGAGATCAGTAACAGTAGGAAAGCTGGAAAATTCACAAGCATGTGGAAACTAAATTGCACACTACTGGAAAACCATGAGTCAACAAAGAAATTAAAATGAAAATCAAAAATATCTGACAAAGAAATAGAACAATTCCAGTCATGATGGCACCCAAACAATAAAATACTTATTGATAAATTTAACTAAGTAGGTGAAAGATCTGTACCTGAAAACTCTAAGAGACTGATGAAAAAATTGAACAAGACAAATAAATAGGAAAATGTCTATGTTCCTGGATTGAAAGAATGTTACCATGTCCACAGCCATCTACTGATTCATTGCAGCCCCTACCAAAATTGCAATGACTTTTTTTTCCCACAGAAACAGGAAAAACAATCCTATAATTGGTATGGAACCACAAAAGACCCCAAATAGCCAAAGTAATTCTGTGAAAGCACAAATGGGCTGGAAGAAGCACATTTCCTGATTTCAAACTATATTTCAGTTATTGTCATCAAGGCAGTATGGTGCTGACCAAAAAAGTAGACACGGCCTATGAAAAGGAACTGAGGACCCAGCAATAAACCCTTCAATACACACTCAACTAACATTTGAAAAGGAGTCAAGAATACTCAAAAGGAAAAGGATAGTCTCATCAATAGATATTGTTTGGAAAACTGAATATATATGCAGAATAATTCAGCTGAAGTCCTATATTGTATCACTCCCAAATATGAACTCAAGTGAATTAAAGACTTAGACATAAGACCTGGAACTTTAAAACTCGAGGAAGGACATATTGAAAAGATGCTCCTTGACATGGGTCTTGGCAAGGATACTTTGGATGTGCCACCAAAGGCACAAGCAAGAAAAGCAAAAATTACTAAGTGGGACAACATCTAACTAAAAGGCTTCAGCACAGCAAAGGAAATAATCAATAAAATAAGAAGGCAACCTGCAGAATGGGAGATAATATTTATAAATCATACACCTGATAAAAGGTTAATATCAAAAATATATTAATTACCCATACAACTCAATCAGAGCAGTCTGATTACAAAATGAGAAGAGGGCCTGAACAGATATTTTCCAAAGACACAAATGGCCAACAGGTACACAAAATGTGCTCAGTATTGTTAATCATCAGAGAAATGCAGATCAACCACAAGGACATAACACCTGGAACCTATTTAGAGTGGCTATTATAAAAAAGACAAAATAATTGTTAGTGATGCTGTGGAGAAAAGGGAACCCTTATGCACTGGTTTAGGAATGTAAATTGGTATAGTCACTATGAAAACAGTTGAAGTTTCCTTGAAGAATTAAAAATACAGCTACTATATGATCTACCTCTCATCTTATGGACTTCTGTGGTGGCTCAGTCAGTACACAGCCTGCCTGCAATGCAGGGACCAGGGTTCAATCCCTAGTCCAGGAAGATCACCTAAAGAAGGAAATGGCAACCTACTCCAGTATTCTTGCCTTGGAAATCCCATGGACACAGGAGCCTGGGAGGCTACAGTCCATCAGGTCACAAGAGTCAGATACGACTTAGCTACTAAACCACTACCATATGATCTAGTGATCCCATTTCTGGTATATATCCAACAAATTGAAAGTAGGATCTTGAAGAGATCTCTGCCCTTCCATATTATCTGCAGAATTATTCTCAATTAGCCAAGATTTGTTAACCACCTAAGTGTCCATCAACTGATAAGTGGATCAAAATGACATTTCTCTCTGTCTTTCCCTCTCTCCCTCCTTCCCTCTCTCTTCCTCTCTCTATATTTATATATGTTTATATATGGAATATTATCCAGTCATAGAGAAGAAAATGGCAATCAACGTCAGTATTTTTGCCTGGGAAGTCCCATGGACAGAGAAGCCTAGCAGGCAACAGTCCACTGGGTTGTAAAGAGTCAGACACAACCTAATGACTAAACAACAATAAGCCATCTCTAGGGCCTCCCACGGAGAAGGCAATGGCACCCACTCCAGTACTCTTGCCTAGAAAATCCCATGGATGGAGGTTGGACACAATTTCACTTTCACTTTTCACTTTCATGCATTGGAGAAGGAAATGGCAACCCTCTCCAGTGTTCTCAGCTGGAGAATCCCAGGGACGGGAGAGCCTGGTGGGCTGACGTCTATGGGGAAGCAGAGTCGGACATGACTGATGTGACTTAGCAGCAGCAGAGCTTCCCAAGTGGCTCAGATGGTAAAGAATCCACCTGCAATGCAGGAGATGCCAGTTTAGTCTCTGGGTCAGGCAGATCTAGAGAAGTAAATGGCAACCCACTCCAGTATTCTTGCATGAAAAAACCCATGGACAGAGGAGCCTAGTGGGCTACAGTCCATGGGGTCCTAAGTTGTATATAGAGACTCAACAACAGCAACATGAGAAATAAGGAAATCCTGTCATTTCCAATACACATATGGACCTTGAGGGCATTATGTTATATCACTTACATGTGGAGTATAAAAAAGCCAAGCTCCTAGAAGCAGAAAAGAACACTGTTTTTCAAAGGCTGGGGGTTCTAAGAAGTAGGAAGATGTTGGTCAAAGGTTTCAAAAGTTATAAGATGAGTAAGTTCTAGGGCTCTAGTGAAAGCATGGAATTATAGTAAATAATGCTGCTGCTGCTAAGTCGTTCAGTCGTGTCCGACTCTGTGAGATCCCATAGATGGCAGCCCACCAGGCTCCCCCATCCCTGGGATTCTCCAGGCAAGAACACTGGAGTGGGTTGCCATTTCCTTCTACAATGCAGGAAAATGAAAAGTGAAAGTGAAGTCGCTCAGTTGTGTCTGACTCTTAGCGACCCCATTGACTGTAGCCTACCAGGCTCCTCCGTCCATGGGATTTTCCAGGCAAGAGTACTGGAGTGGGGTGCACAGTAATAAATAAATAATACTGTATTACATATATGAAAGAGATCTTCCCTGATAACTCTGTCAATAAAGGAGACTGCAAAACAGGAGACTTGGGTTCAGGGAGGGTTCAGTCCCTGGGCTGGGAAGATCCCCTGGAGAAGGGCATGGCAACCCACTCCAGTATTCTTGCCTAGAGAATCCCCATGGACAGAGGAGCCTGGCAGGCTGCCGTCCATGGGGTCACAAAGAGTTGGACATGACTGAGCGACTAAGCACAGCACAGATGTGAAAACTGTTGAGTAGATCTTAAATTGTTTTCAGCACAAACAATGCCAACTAGTGACATGACAGAGGTGTTAGTTAATGCTAGAAGTAATAATCATTTTGTAATATATAAGTATAGCCAATGAATGCACTGTATACCTTAAACTTATACAATATTATATATCAATTATATCTCAGTTAAGCTGAGAAAACAAGCCAATCACTATCTGATGACTTTTTTCAAAATCCTTTACATTTTGGCTTCTTTCATTTTCGTATTACAAAACCACTTACTTTTATACTTTTATGTGATATTCTCTCAGAAAAATTCAGTGATCTTTTCTAATTTTTCTTCCTTTTGGATCCCTCAACATCTTTTGACACAGGCAATTAGTTTCTTCCTCTAAAACTATCTTTAACATTTTCTTGATACATCTGAGGTTTCTGATTCCCTTCTCTTTTCATGTTCCTCATATTCTCTTTGGTTCAATCTTCTTTTCCAGGCCATTGATATTGGTAGTACTCCAGGGTTTTATCCTAAAACATCTGCTAATCTCTTGCTACATCAACAATTTGGAAGAAATTATCCAATTGAAACTTGAAAACTTCCAAATGTGTATCTTCGAACTTAACCACTTACTTTCAAAGACCATTCTTAAATCCAGCTACATTTTCTTGATACATCTGAGGTTTCTGATTCCCTTCTCTTTTCATGTTCCTCATATTCTCTTTGGTTCAATCTTCTTTTCCAGGCCATTGATATTGGTAGTACTCCAGGGTTTTATCCTAAAACATCTGCTAATCTCTTGCTACATCAACAATTTGGAAGAAATTATCCAATTGAAACTTGAAAACTTCCAAATGTGTGTCTTCGAACTTAACCACTGACTTTCAAAGACCATTCTTAACTCCAGCTATCGTCCAGGCATATTTATTTGTATGTTTTTAAGATCCTTGAAACCCAGTGGAAACTAAACCCTTTATCTTACTTCATACATTCACCACTGAAATCTTTCTTGACTACATTCTTTTTTCCCTTTTACTTTCACATTTATTCAGTATAGCTGTGCACTAGTATCATATGAACTTTTGATATTTTAAAACACTTTATTGCATTATAACTTACATAAAATGAATATTCACATAAGTCTTAGGAAACATCTACAAAAGTGTTTACCTATAAATCAATTATCTCATCGAAAATAGCTGATAAGCATAAAAATGCCAAAGCTTTAGTACCAGTACTGGAGATTCTGATTTATTAGATCTGAAGTGGGTCATAATATTGGTATTATTTTTCCATATATGGATATTTAATAAGTGTAAAATATAAAGAAAGAAGAAATATGCTGGATACATCTTGCTAACAGTGTTGAGAGCTGGAGCACCTGTGAATGAACTTGAGAGAGAATAAATTTTGAGAAAGAGGCAGGGATGGTAGTAAAACATAATTTTAGGCCAGGATGGTGTCATTTTATACCAAGTTATATAAAACACTGCTGTCATTTATGATATTTAAAGCATTTTAGGTATATCTTTCAAGAATGTGTTAGACTGGAATGGGGAGAAAACACATCTGTGTGCATAATGAGATCTCTTTAGGGTTATTATTAAAAAGTATATTGCAGTATATATATTGCCTATGTGCATATTGCCTATATCACAGCTTATCTGAAGAATTTATACCTATCTGTAGTATGCAATTATCCAGTAGAATAGTTCACATAATATTTTTTTAATAATAAAAAGAGCATAAATTTACTGTGAATATTGATGTATTTAACTATATCTACCATCTTACTCTTTCTCATTTCTCTTTTCAGTGTACATTTATATTTTCTCTTCCTGTCTTCTTTTTACTGAACTACTACTTTCCCATTTTCCTGCTCTCCTAACTTGTTAGCAATACATTCTGCTGCTGTTTTTAGTGATGCCTCTATAGAATAATATGTACATGTAATATGAATGAAAACTTTTACATTTCCTAGATAAAGAAGCTGCAACACTCACCACATTTATATGTACTTCCCTCTTGCCTTTTTCAAGCACTGTTGAATTTTGACACTGTTGTACTATTTTATGTATGCCATGTATTTTAATTTCTAGTACATTTTAAACTCTGCAGAGTTGATTATTATCATTGTGTGTGTAATTATATTCATCTGTATTTAGCTGTTTTTATTCTGTTCCTGAGTTTTTATACTTCTGTCTAGGAAGATGTGTATAAGAGACAGTCACTGAGGACATAAAGTAGACTAGTGAGTTGTTTAAGAAATGACAATACCTAAAACAAAATTCTCAACTTTCCTGAACACACACACACATTTCCTTCTGTTGAACAGACCGAAAAACCTAAAAATTTTTGGACATTGGAAATTTGAATTTAATGTAAGATAAACAAGATCTGACCTATATAAACTTTCTTGAGAAGTAATTAATGACACTTTAATCTCATGAAAGTAAAAACAGTAATTTTTAAAAGGAAGGGTTTGAAGGTTGATTTGTCATCATTCACCAAGTTGGGAGATCATTTTTTATTTTTATGTTTTAATAAAGGTTGTTAACTGTGACATTGCACCACTTTTCAAATCTTTACTTAAGTCACTGGAACTTGTAATTCCTTTATGACTTATAGTTTCAAAGGCTACCATCAAACTCCCAGCAATATGATTCCGTGTTTAGAACTGACTACTCAATAGGAAGTGGGAATTGGACTATGAAGAAAGACCAATGTACTTCTACTGATGAAAGCTTATAAAAATCAATGATGTATTATTTATAAAATATTACCAACTTTGTCAAAAGCGCTTTTTTTGAATTTGTTTTCCTGAACAAAAATTGGTGTGTACAGGAATAAAATCTTGATAATGCTGTTTAAAGGGTTTTCATGTTCTCTGCTGTACAAACCAAATACCCATTCTATAACAGAAATTTATGTATAAGGTTTTTATATTCATATCCAGCATTCATAATAATTATTCATTAATATACATTGAGCAGTTACCATTTGCTCTATTATATATTAGACACAAAATATATTTGGCATATAGTTCTAAGACTTCTGTAAGAGTTTGCTGGTCTTCAAAATTCTTCCTGACTGTATTATCATTTTGTATCTCTATTAATTTTATTTCTTTCCTAAAAAGTGTAATATCTAATTTCTTTAATCAATTTCCTTATCTACAACATATTCACTATCTGATGACTTTTTTCAAAATCCTTTACATTTTGGCTTCTTTCATTTTCGTATTACAAAACCACTTACTTTTATACTTTTATGTGATATTCTCTCAGAAAAATTCAGTGATCTTTTCTAATTTTTCTTCCTTTTGGATCCCTCAACATCTTTTGACACAGGCAATTAGTTTCTTCCTCTAAAACTATCTTTAACATTTTCTTGATACATCTGAGGTTTCTGATTCCCTTCTCTTTTCATGTTCCTCATATTCTCTTTGGTTCAATCTTCTTTTCCAGGCCATTGATATTGGTAGTACTCCAGGGTTTTATCCTAAAACATCTGCTAATCTCTTGCTACATCAACAATTTGGAAGAAATTATCCAATTGAAACTTGAAAACTTCCAAATGTGTGTCTTCGAACTTAACCACTGACTTTCAAAGACCATTCTTAACTCCAGCTATCGTCCAGGCATATTTATTTGTATGTTTTTAAGATCCTTGAAACCCAGTGGAAACTAAACCCTTTATCTTACTTCATACATTCACCACTGAAATCTTTCTTGACTACATTCTTTTTTCCCTTTTACTTTCACATTTATTCAGTATAGCTGTGCACTAGTATCATATGAACTTTTGATATTTTAAAACACTTTATTGCATTATAACTTACATAAAATGAATATTCACATAAGTCTTAGGAAACATCTACAAAAGTGTTTACCTATAAATCAATTATCTCATCGAAAATAGCTGATAAGCATAAAAATGCCAAAGCTTTAGTACCAGTACTGGAGATTCTGATTTATTAGATCTGAAGTGGGTCATAATATTGGTATTATTTTTCCATATATGGATATTTAATAAGTGTAAAATATAAAGAAAGAAGAAATATGCTGGATACATCTTGCTAACAGTGTTGAGAGCTGGAGCACCTGTGAATGAACTTGAGAGAGAATAAATTTTGAGAAAGAGGCAGGGATGGTAGTAAAACATAATTTTAGGCCAGGATGGTGTCATTTTATACCAAGTTATATAAAACACTGCTGTCATTTATGATATTTAAAGCATTTTAGGTATATCTTTCAAGAATGTGTTAGACTGGAATGGGGAGAAAACACATCTGTGTGCATAATGAGATCTCTTTAGGGTTATTATTAAAAAGTATATTGCAGTATACATATTGCCTATGTGCATATTGCCTATATCACAGCTTATCTGAAGAATTTATACCTATCTGTAGTATGCAATTATCCAGTAGAATAGTTCACATAATATTTTTTTAATAATAAAAAGAGCATAAATTTACTGTGAATATTGATGTATTTAACTATATCTACCATCTTACTCTTTCTCATTTCTCTTTTCAGTGTACATTTATATTTTCTATTTGCTATAACTATACACCATTTACTCTTTACTGAATTTTTTAAATCTTTCTCTCTCTGTGCCTATTTTTTTTTGACCTATATTACAGTTTAATAGGAGTGTCTTCCACACTGTCTAATCTGTTTTCAAATCCATATATTACATTCTTTATTTCAGTTTTTAGTTTTAGACTATAAATTTCATTCTATTAGTTTCTTATTATCTGCTCTGTCCTAATTAATCCATTTTATAATTTTTAAATTTCTTATACCTGTTGTTTTAACCGTTATCTGTTAAGTCAATACCTCTTCCATGAATTTATTTCAATTGACTTGCTTTTCCTCTTGATTTTGGTGAATCATTTATGACTTTAGTGAGACTACATGTCACATATGTATATAAGAATTCGTTCACATAATTTGAGGACTTGGCTGATCTTTTCTTTCAGACATGATTAATTTTGCCTTTTCAAGGCAATTAGGGCCAAAGTAGATAATTTTAATCCAATCGTTGGTTGTGCTGTTTCAAAGTTGGCCCAAATCAGGACTTAACTATTTCTGGCTCACTCATACTGCTATGTGGCTGTCCTTTAGGAATTTAACCTGAGAGCTCATTTTGAATGCCCTGATTAGCACAGTTTGTGCCCCAGCTCTTAAAGCTCCTGAATGTTCTTTCCAGGTTAACAGATGCTTCTCTTGATTCACTGAATGCTCTATAGCAGTAGTTCTCAACTGGGGGAAATTTGGTCTCCTCCATTCAGGACATTTGCTAATGTCAACAACAGACATATTTGGTTTTCACACTATCATGGTGTTACTTGCATCCAGCTCATAGAGACTAAGGATGTTGTAAAGCTTCTTGTAATGCACAGGACTACTCCCCTTAAAAAATAATTATCTGATTTAATATGTCTGTAGTGCTGTGGTTAAGGCACTGATATTTTTAGAGGAAATGCAGTATTGAATGTATTACTCACATTTGGGGGCATTTCATCTTGGTAGGATCATGACCATTCAAGTCTTCCTACTTCAATACTATTAAAGACATATGTTTTATTTTGCATATCGTCCAGATTTTCCAGTTTTGGGGAAAGAGTTAGTCTTACTCAAATTAATCTGCTATGGCTGGAAGGGGGAAAAAAATCACAAATTTTGTTACAGTTTTGCATTTCTCCACAATTTCTTCATAAAATAGGACCAGGAGCAGAGTGGAGCATTTTGTACAAGGAATGGATGATAGATTTAATATAGAGCCAGGCATATTAGGATTCCTTATTATATTAAGGAATAGTTTGTGTAAGAAAGAGCCTATGATGCTAGAGGCTGTAGTGCTGATCAAACTGAGTCTGGATACAGGATGAAGGAAATTAGCTATAATGATCAAGAGAATGGTATTTGGTCTTAGAAAAAGTCAAAATTGAAACTAGAGAAAACTTTGGATGAAAAATAAAGTTTTACATTCCCACAATAACATTTCTGTTTGGGTGCAACTTAACAGTATTTCTGTAGTAGAGGTTTTTCTTTTTCTTTTTAATGACAAAAGTGTCTGCCTTATAAATTGGAAGTCATCCCTCAATAATAGTGGATAGTGGTTTAAAGCCCATTAGGGAGCTTCTAAGTGCTGAGACATAAGACATTCAATTTATTTTTAGCTGGTACTCAAATTTAAATTTAGTTATTTTGTATTCCTTTCAAAAGAATACCATTACAAATTAGTCTCTCAGGAATAGTACCATGATAACTTAGTATATCAGTGTCCTCATATAGATTCACTGCTGCAAGAAAGATTATATGGATTCACTGCACCAAGAAAGATTAAGTGGTTAGAGACCATTTCCACTTGTCCCATGATTTTTCTTCCAGTTCTCATGACTGCATACTGGGAGTTAAAGCCAAAGAATATAAAAGATCCACAAGTATTGGGATACATATAAATCCAGTCTTAATTGTGTGTCTAGTAGAGATGGCAAATGTTAGAAATAGCTGATGCATCTTGAGATCCATTGATGAGACATAAAGATAGAAAAGCATGATTATTGCAGGTATGAGTACATCTAATACCCAAATCTTTAAGAAAATTGATTTATAGTGAAGAAATAAGTACACCAAAATTATAACTGGAAAAGTTTATCCAATAAAAATTGCAATTTGAGTCAGATGGAGAATACTATTTTAAATATTTA
>SJYC01081035.1:0-10006 GCA_006408675.1 Madoqua kirkii | reverse complement strand
AAAGGATACCAAACCAGTCCATCCTAAAGGAAATCAGTGTTTGGTGTTTACTGGAAGGACTGATTTTGAAGCTGAAGCTCTAATACTTTAGCCACCTGATGTGAAGAGTGACTCATTAGAGAAGACCCTGAAGCAGGGAATATTGAGGGCAGGAGAAGGAGATGACAGGATGAAATGGCTGGATGTTCTTACTGACTCAGTTGGACATGAGTTTGGGTAAACTCTGGGATTTGGTGATGGACAGGGAACCCTGGTGTGCTGTAGTTCATGGAGTCACAAGGAGTCAGACACAACTGAGCAATTGAACTGAACTGAACTGATGAGAATCAATTATTTCCATATATAAAGTATAAAGCACAGAAATAAAGACAACATCAAAGAATGTTCAAACTACCACACAAATGCACTCATTTCACTTGCTAGCAAAGTAAGGCTCAAAATTCTACAAGCCAGGCTTCAACAATACATGAACCTTGACCTTCCACATGTAGATGTTCAAACTGAATTTCAGAAAGGCAGAGGAACCAGCCATCAAATTTTCAACATCTGTTGAATCATAGAAAAAGCAAGAGAATTCCAGTAAAGGATCTATTTCTGCTTTATTGCTTACACCAAAGCCTTTGTATAGACCACAATAAACTGTGGAAAATTCTTAGAGATGGGAACACTAGACCATCTTACCTGCCTCCTGAGAAATCTGTATGCAGGTCAAAAAGCAGCAGTTAGAACCAGACATGGAAAAACAGACTGGTTCCAAGTTGGGAAAGGAGTATACAAAGGCTGTATATTGTCACTCTGCTTGTTTAACTTATATACAGAGTACATTATGCCAAATACTGGGCTGGATGAAGCAAGCACAAACTGGAATCAAGATTGCTGGGAGAAATGTTGATAACCTCATATACATAGATGTCATCACCCTTATGACAGTAAGTGAAGAAGAACTAAAAGAATGAAAGTGAAAGAGGAGAGTGAAAAGCTGGTTTAAAACTCAACATTCAAAAAATGAATGACATCCAGTCCCTTCATGGCAAATAGATGGGGAAACAATGGAATCAGTGACAGACTTTGTTTTCTTGGGCTCCAAAATCACTGCAGATGGTGATTGCAACCATGAAATTAAAAGACGTTTACTCCTTGGAAGAAAAGCTATGACCAACCTAGTCAGCATATTGAAAAACAGAGAGATTACTTTACCAATAAATGTCCGTCTGGTGAAAGGTATGTTTTTTCTGGTAGTCATGTATGGATGTGAGCATTGGACTGTCAAGAAAACTGAGCACCAAATAATTAATGCTTTTGAATTGTAGTGTTGTTGGAGAAGACTCTTTTTTTTTTTTTTTCTTTCTTTTTAATCATTCCCAACTCTGGGAATTACTGATTTAAACTCTTGCCCTTCAACATCTTCCCAGCTGCTCAAACTCTTGGGTGAACTCAAGGAGTTGGTGGTGGACAAGGAGGCCTGGCATTTTGCAATTCATGGGGTCACAAAGAGTCAGACACGACTGAGTGACTGAAGTGAACTGACACAATGGGCATTATTGGTAGCAGGAATGATGCAATCTCGTTGCAAGAAGAGGAAACTTTTTCTAAATTTGTTTCAAGTTTAATGAGAAAGGTTAAAGATCATATTCATTCTCTGTGAAGTAATGATGAGCTTAGAGAATATAAATACACCTGGAAAATGTGATTGCAAATTCCCAACAAGGACCTAATTCCCTTAAAAAAATTAAAAAAAAAAAAGATAAATGGAACTTTACTTTTTTAATAAATATACTTGAATGTAATAGTTTGTGCTGTCTCATGTAAAGCAAACTATTTTTGTGTTTTTGTTTCTCTTTTAAATTAACAAACTCTTGATAGAACTGAGGAATAAAAATATCTCTGATGAAAACAAAGACAAGCAAATGCAGACAAATATCATCAACCTTATTCATAACATCGCACCATGTCCCTACAACATGTCTTCCTAGGGACCTGAGGAAGAGGGCAGCTCCTTTAGGCCAGTGATCCTCAACCCTAATTGCATACTGAATTCACCAAAAAATTCTTATATTATACCTCACCTCACAGGAGGTAATCAGGAATTTCTAGTCGCAGGACACGAAATGACTTAATATTCCACCAACTCTGAGAATTATTGATTTAAACTCTTGTCCTTCAACATCTGCCCAGCTGCTCAAACTCTTAGATTTAAAAATGTTTTTTCAAGAATCATACATAATCAAAAGAGGTCAGCAATATCTTGAAAAGATAGATAAGTGACATGCTTGTTGGTCATGCAAATTCTGCAATCACTTTCTTATTTCTATTATCATATTCCATTGTGGGTGTATACTAATAATTTTTAATTGAGTTACAATAGTACAGGCCATTATATAAGTGCTCTTAATGTAGTCCAGTTGCTAAGTCATGTTTGACTCTTTGCAATCCCATGGATTGCAGCACACCAGGCTCCTCTGTCCTCCACTGTCTCCCAAAGTTTGCTCAAATTAATGTCCATTGAGTTGATGAACAACATTGTAATTTGTAATTTGACATCTGTACCACTTATAAAATGGTCATTCCTAAAGATCAAGTTGCCAATCACCTCTGTACATTTGATTTCCTTGACCTTTTTCACTTTCTCTTCAAAAACTAGCAGTCTTTTCTCTGTATCTGTTTGTTTCTGCTTTGTTTTTTTGCTTGTTTTGTTTTGTTTGTCTGTCTAAATTTCACATATGAGTGAAGTCATAGTTGTCTTTTCTGTCAGATTTATTTCCCTTAGAATAATATTCTCAAGGTTCACATACATTGTCACAAATGGCAAGTTTTCATTTTTTTTTATGACTGAAGAATACTCACATATATATCATATATGTGTCTGTCTCTGTGTGTGTGTGTGTCTGTGTAAGCAAACATTTATAGAGCCTATTAGAGATTCTCATACGTTCATGCAACTTTTTAAAAATGATCTTAACAGAAAGCCCGTGAAAAAGAAAGGAATTTTTATCATTATCTTATAGCTAAAGAAACTGAATCTCAGCATTTCTATAAGTCTTACAGCCCTACAATTGATAACAAAGCAGAGACCTCATATAGTTTATCAGTCTATTACACTTTCCATAATAGCTCACAGTTCTATGAGTATTTGCTGATAACATTTAAAATAGAGATTTGAGACTTTCCAAATAATATTTAAAAGAGAGATTTAGAGCATTTTTTATCATATCCTACTGCTTTCAGAATCCAAACTAAACTTACTTTTATTGCTACTTATGTAGTATAATTTTATTGTGGTGCCTTTTTCTTCTTATGATTACATATTATTTTCTCCTAGGAATTAAAACACTTTGCAGATATTATCCAATTAAACCTCTCAAATTTCCCTCTGAGGTGATATGAAATAACTGTTAATCATTTTCCCCTCTACATTAATATTTCTGTTAGGAACTATAGAAAGCTTAGTGAACTAATAGTTTATAACTTCTTAGATTTAAAAGGGAACAAATTCTCATAATATCAGGGCAGCCTCCATTAAACTTGTGTAATAGTAATATAAAGGGAGAAGCTTGGAAATGACATAACAGTACAAAATATGAGAAAGCTGGCATGTGGAGAAAATGTCACTATTATTTCTGGTTATAATAGTAGTTGTTTTTTGTTTTTTGTTTTGTTTTTTTTGTTTGTTTGTTTGTTTGTTTTTTCATACTGTTCATGAGGTTCTCAAGGCAGGAACACTGAAGTGGTTTCCCAATCCCTACTCCAGTGGACCACCATTTGACAGAATGCTCCACTATGACCCAACCATCTTGGGTGGCCTTGCATGGCATGGCTCATAGCTTCGTTGAGTTAAACAAGGCTGTGATCATTTTGGTTCAGTTTCTGTGTGTGTGTGTGTGTGTGTGTGTGTGTGTTTTTCTCCCCCAGAGGCCACGGAATTGTAGTTCTTGCTTCTGTCTGCCCTCTGATGGATGAGGGTAAGAGAGTTGTGAAAGCTTTCTGTTGGGAGGGACTGGTTGTGGGAAAATTTGAGTCTTGCTTTGGTGGACAAGGTCATGCTCAGTAAATCTTTAATCTGATTTCCTGCTGATGGGTGGGGCTGTGTTCCCTGTACTTTGGAGCCAGATCCTAGAGTCTCCAGACTCTATGGTAGGTCTAAATGTGAACTCTAAAAGAACTTATGCCATCATGTGCCTCCAGGACTCTTGCTGCCAGTGGCCCTCCAAAATCACTGCAGACAGTGACTGTGGCCACTATATTAAAAGACACTCCTTGAAAAAAAAGATATGACAAACCTAGACAGTGTATTAAAAGCAGAGACATCACTTGGCCTACAAAGGTCCATATATACCAAGTTATGGCTTTACCAGTAGTCATGAACACATATGAGAGAAGGACCATAAAGAACGTTGAGCACTGAAACACTGATGCTTTCAAACTGTAGTTCTGGAGAAGACTCTTGAGAGTAACTTGGACAGCAAGGAGATCTAGCCAGTCAATCTTAAAGGAAATAAATCCCTGAATATTCACTGGAAGGACTGAAGCTGAAGCACCAATACTTTGGCCTCCTTATGCAAAGAGCCAACTCACTGGAAAAGACTCTGATGGTGGGAAGGACTGAGGACAGGTAGAGAAGGGAGTGGAAGAGAATGAGATGGTTGGATGGCATCAATAAATCAGTGGTCATGAGTTTGAGCAAACTCCAGGAGTTAGTGAAGGACAGGGAAGCCGGCATGTGGCAGTCCATGGGATCACAGACATGAGTCAGACATGACTTAGCAACTCAACGACAACACTGATAGCAAGCTTACAGTTTTTACATTATATTTTTCTTTTAATGTATGTACCAAATACAAAAAACTTATATGCAATTTCTTCAAATTGTATAACAGGTACTATGTAGTCTTCTGACATTTGATAAATTATAACATGATTTTTCTAATGCTATAAATAAAACACTCTGATTAAATGTTTCATATTTAACCATCCTGTGTCTTATTTTATAAATATCAAATGATAGCATGTTTATTTGGGGAATGTTATTGCCAAAGTGCAACTAGTTGTTTAACTTCTAAATTCTTAAATATCTAGTTTCCCATTTTATGTATGGACTATACCTACAGTTTGGAGGGTTCTTGTTTTGTTGTTGTTGTTGTTGTTGTTGTTGTTGTTCAAAAGCAGATACTATTTCCATATGTCTATGCTATGACCACTCCATCACATTATCTATGCTTCATTTTTCTAGACATCTTCTATTCTGTTACCTAACAATGTGATTTTCTTGAAGACTGTTTTATATGTTAAATCTGTGTGTATTTGTCAACATTTAAGATTTCAAGATATGAACTATATACTTAATCATGAACTTATAGGGAGATGATTTTGTTGCAAGCAAATATGGTTTAGCTCATCGCTTGTGAGAGTATTATTTTTCCACTTTGGCACAACATAGTGTCTTGAGTAGTTCTCTCTATTTATTAGCATAGTAAAGGCAAAAGCCATAAGTTTAAGGTGCCACACCCAGTCTAGAACTGAAGAAACAAAAGAGAGGAGTTACTGAAACTTGGACACAACAGTTCTTTGAAGAAGACTGATCTTCTGTACCTAGGTGCAACAAATCTGCTACAAACTATCAGAGATGGAAACAAAATTAATGCCCTATCCTCCTTCCTCACACACTGTGACCCCCAAAGATGCCTTGTATTAACAAATTCCAGCAAAAGACATATGGTAAAGAACCTTATTCATATATATTAATGAGCCATTCCTTAGCAGCATATGGCAGGATGTGGGAAGGTGGAGTGTGGATGTGGGGTAGCAAACAAGAAATATACAACACAAGGGATTTTAATGTATCTTTATTACATATTCTGCTGTCATGCCTGAGGTATTATATATAAAACACATTATATTATGATTTACTTTTCTCTCGCTTCTCCTTTATGCTTCTTACAGTAATTGTTTCAGTATGTGGCAATAAGTAGCTTATATAATCTATGAAATACTTTAATAAGATGTAAAGAGAGTGCTAGAAATTAATGAGACAGGCAAAGTGAGAACCACACTTTGCAAATTATTAAAGTTAATTGGTATAAATAATTCTAAAATCTTAAATTGAAAACTTTTCACTGGCTTTGAAAGATCTGAATAATCAAGACCACAATTGACAAGGCTTTGATCTAATCATTTGCCCTACCTACCTTTTATCTTTTTGTGACTTAACTCCATGGAGCTTTTTCTTCATCCTCTAGGTTTGATTTTTGTTTTTGTTTGCTTGTTTGGTTTTGTTTTTACATCTTTTTTTTAGATTGATGTCCTCTGGAATGTGTAATAAGTATCTTGAGACTCTCAGACTATCGATCCTTTATTCTTATGAATCTTTACTGCTGCATTAGGTTCCTTCCTCTGTAGAAGATAATTTCTACTTCTGTCACTATGGTTTCTAACCTATTAGAAATGATAGCATTTCAGTCAACTCAGATACTATCAGAGAGTTCTCATTTATTTTCAATGTTCACAAATGTAATTGAGACACAGTACGTCATTTGTTTGTTAGTTGTCTTTGACTCTTATCTTTCTGTCTGCCTTTACACATTCCCCTAGATGTCACCTGAGTCTAGAAATCTGAAAACTACATTGCTCATGCTGTCTTGCCAGTTGGGAGTCACTAATGAAAGATTTGAAGATGAGAGAGAGAAACAATTTTATATGTATATGGAGAAGACTCTTGAGAGTTCCTTGGACTGCAAGGAGATCCAACCACTACATTCTGAAGGAGATCAGCCTTGGGATTTCTTTGGAAGGACTGATGCTAAAGCTGAAACTCCGGTACTTTGGCCACCTCATGGGAAGAATTGACTCGCTGGAAAAGACTTTGATGCTGTGGGGAGTGGGGGAAATGTGAGCAGAAGGAGAAGGGGATGGCAGAGAATGAGATGGCTGAATGGCATCACTGACTCAATGGACGTGAATTTGAGTGAACTCCAGGAGTTGGTGATGGACATGGAAGCCTGGCGTGCTGTGCTTCATGGGGTCGTAAAGAGTTGGACACGACTGAGCGACTGAACTGAACTGGTATATATATATATATATATATATATTTTTTTTTCCTTTCCGATTCTGTTGATACGTCCCATGGCAACAGCAACTTCTTGCTTAGGCAGTGTGGTGCCAATACAGGCATGAAGGACCTCCCCGCAGCCTCGGCCAGCAGCAGAGCTGCCGTGGGTTCATCAGACAGTGACAGCATCAACAGTGAGCATATAAATCTCTGAGCAGAGCAAACATTGACTGGCTTCTACAGTAACAAAGCAATAAAAGTTTTAGGTAATTGAAACTAAACAGCCTGTCTGGTATAGTGGAACTGGAGAGTACTGCCTCTCATTGTTGGAATAACAATGAGAATTCTAACAGCCACAGCATCTGCACATGCTCCAGAAGCCTCTGGGACAGGGATCCTTCCTGGGGCCAGTATTCCTATCACCATTCCATCCGTGAGGGAAGGTAGTATTTCCTACAGTTTTTTGTCCTTGGGTTACCACCCATTTACACTTACATCCTTCCCAACACTTTTATATCTCATTTTGTGCTTTAAAATTTCTGCAATGCTTACAGTGATATCTGCTATTCTGATGGCATATTGACAAACATATCTTTCCTTAATTCTCCTTTTATTTGACAATTTTAGCTATATTTAAAATAAATTTTCATATGTAAAATAAATTTTATATAATGTATGCTATATACTTTGAACACAATTTAGTCCCTCTGGCATTATCTTCCCTAAAGAACTTGAACATCTGTCTTTTCTTTTCTAACATTTGATTGAAACACTTTATTTTTTCTCATCTGTGGATTCAACTATTTCCCTACTTATGCTGGCCTCCTGTAAATAATTTAGAATTTTTTTAAATGTAATGTTGTATTTTCCATCAGCCTCAAATTAGTAGTTGCTTACTCTCAAAGGCCTGAACATAAATTTATTTTGAAATTATTTAGTCATTATCAGAGATCATCTATCAATAAAGATGTTATTAAACATTAACACTATTTATTTATATATAGCAAAATTCCAGTACTTTGACCACCTGATACAGAAAGCTGTCTCATTGGAAAAGACCCTGACACTGGTAAAGACTGAGAGCGGGAGGAGAGGAGGTTGACAGGGGATGAGATGGTTGGATGGCATCACCAATTCAATGGACATGAGTTTGAGCAAACTTTGGGAGATAGTGAAGTATAAGGAAGCCTGGTGTGCTGCAGCCCATGGGGTTGCAAAGAGTTGGACATGATTTAGCAATGGAATGGCAACAACAACAACAAAAATATTTCTCTTCTTTAATTAGTATTCACATATAAAAATTTGCAAAATTTCTCTTATATTTAGCTACTGTAATTGTGAAAACATTAACACTATTTATTTATATATAGCAAAATTCCAGTACTTTGACCACCTGATACAGAAAGCTGTCTCATTGGAAAAGACCCTGACACTGGTAAAGACTGAGAGCGGGAGGAGAGGAGGTTGACAGGGGATGAGATGGTTGGATGGCATCACCAATTCAATGGACATGAGTTTGAGCAAACTTTGGGAGATAGTGAAGTATAAGGAAGCCTGGTGTGCTGCAGCCCATGGGGTTGCAAAGAGTTGGACATGATTTAGCAATGGAATGGCAACAACAACAACAAAAATATTTCTCTTCTTTAATTAGTATTCACATATAAAAATTTGCAAAATTTCTCTTATATTTAGCTACTGTAATTGTGGCATTCATTAAATTCAGTGTTCTTTGGAATTATGTTTTAAATATCCATGCACTTTAGCCTGGGTAAAAACTTTAAACTTACTACAGACTTAAATGCACTTGAGAGTACTAAGGGTGAAAAAATATATATATTTACAAATGAATAGTGTCTATAAAAAATAATAAGTGTGACTTGTCTCACACTGAATTTTTGCTACAGGTGTTGTTAATGCGTTTCTAACACCTGCAATTACTGCACATATCTCACACATGTTATAGGCTTTTTAATGTGCTTTATAGAATTTTGTTATTCATGGAAAATCACCACATCTATGTTTGAGCACACATGGGACTGAAACAACAGGCTCAGCCAAGTCTTCCTTTGTAATTTATTTACCATCATAAAAGTTTTATGACAGTTAGAAAACTAAACTGACAAAGATTTTAAAACACTGGTTTATATCCAAATGCTTCCCTATAATTCACTTACTTCTTTCATTTACTAACCTTCATTGTGTTTCTATGGATTTCACTCAATTTCCTAATTTCTCACAAAATCAATCTTAAACTCTTTCTTATCTTAGTATCCTATTATTTCAAGTCCTTTCATGGATAAAATATAAATTGCTTTCCAAGCAACGTCTGGTACTCTATATCTCAGTCATTTTTTTCTTGCATTAATATAAGTACAAATGGCATAATTTTGCCATGGTAATAGCTGTTAATTTGCTTACTGTTGAATGCATATCCATCAGCATACAGGAAGCATTCTGTGATATAATTCATGCAAATGGGAAATCTAAGAGAATACATTATTGCTTCATTTCCCCATCCAATGATGTCATTCCTTCTATTTCTTATTGCTATATACAAATGGGCTCTTTTTGCTGTGTGTGTTCTTCTGTAGAGTGATTATTTTATTATAATCCTCCTTTGACAGCATATTTTATCTGAGATAACCCACAAACACTTATGCAAATATTTTAGTACTATACCAAGCCCACAGAATTGTATCTTTTCCTCAAATTTGAAAATGTTATATTAACACCTTATTTTCACTAAAGGATTCAGTATTCTTAGAGATTTGTTCAAAGTTATGCAGAGATGACTTCACTTTATCATGTGTATTTTCAATTCACTTGACTATACGGGTACAAAGGATAAACAATGAATTTGCTTATCAGCCACAGTGTAAATGCCTCAGCTTATCCTTAGGTCAGTAGGGTCACAAAGTATTGACTTTTCAATTTTACATTTATAAGAAATAAGGTAAAAGTGAA
>SJYC01081034.1:0-11263 GCA_006408675.1 Madoqua kirkii | reverse complement strand
GAATACTTTCAAATAAAAATTAATTTTTGTGAAATTTTTCTTCCCTTCAAATTCTGATAGTGACTTTAACACTACAAAGTTTACAGGCGTAATATCTAAAAAAGGTAATTTCTCATTTCTTCTAAATGCTCAGAGATTTAGTTTCTCACCCAAATTCTATCATTTTCTAAGATCTGGAAAAAAAAAAGGTATTTCTTATCAGTCCTCAAAAAACATACAGAGTTTTCCTACCTTATATACATTTTTGGCCTTGCGTACTCTTTGGAACAAGAACTTTAGGTCTTTGTAATATCATATTTTGTTTTTTTGAGCTACAAAATCACTGCAGATGGTGATCACAGCCATGAAATTAAAGATGCTTACTCCTTGGAGGAAAAGTTATGACAAACGTAGATAGTATATTCAAAAGCAGAGACATTACTTTAACAAAGTCTAATTTAACAAAAGTCTGTCTCGTCAAGGCTATGGTTGTTCAAGTGGTCATATATGGCTGTGAGAGTTGGACTGTGAAGAAGGCTGAGCACTGGAGAATTGATGCTTTTGAAATGTGGTTTTGGAGAAGACTCTTGAGAGTCCCTTGGACTGCAAGGAGATCCAACCAGTCCATTTTGAAGGAGATCAATCCTGGGATTTCTTTGGAAGGGATGATGCTAAAGCTACAATTCCAGTACTTTGGCCACCTCATGAGAAAAGTTGACTCAGTGGAAAAGACTCTGATGCTGGGAGAGATTGGGAGCAGGAGGAGAAGGAGACGACAGAGGATTCGATGTCTGGATGGCACCATTGACTTGATGGAAGTGAAGTGAAGTCACTCAGTCATGTCTGACTCTTTACAACCCTGTGGACTGTAGCCGACCAGTCTTCTCTGTCCATGGGATTATTCAGGCAAGAATACTGGAGTGGGTTACCATTTTCTTCTCCAGGGGATCTTCCCAACCCAGGGACATGAGTTTGATTGAACTCCGGGAGTTGGTGATGGACAGAGAGGCCTGGCATGCTGCAATTCATGAGGTTGCAAAGAGTCGAACACTACTGAGCAACTGAACTGAAGTGAACGAATATAGAGTCAAGGGGCTTTCCTGGTGGCTCATTGGTAAAGAATCTGCCTGCCAATGCAGGAGATGCAAAGTCAATCCCTAGGTCAGGAAGATTCCCCTAGAGAAGGAAATGGCAATCCACTCCAGTAAGTTTGCCTGTGAAACCCCATGGACAGAGGATTCTGGTGGGCTGAAGTCCATGAGATCACAAAAGAGTTGGACATGACTTAGTGACTAAACAGCAACATATAAAGTTAGATCATAGATATATACATACATAAACTACAGAGTTAGACCACCAAGTTTAAATTTAAGTCCTTTTAATACTTATTTTCATAAGCAATTTATTATGATCTCTAAATGTAATATTCTTATCTGTGCAATGAAGATAATAATAGATATACTCTTGGATTTGTTATTAGAATTAGATTATGTTATATACTGCTGTTTGATTCACATTACATTTTATTCTTTCTTATACATACTCCAAAATCTGATGAATTTTAAGTTCTTTGATGTGTGTGTGTTCAGATGCTCAGCTGTGTCCAACTCTTTGTGATGCTATGGACTGTAACCCACAAGGCTCCTCTCCCCTTGGAATTCTCCAGGCAAGAATATTGGAGGGAGTTGCCATTTCCCATTGCAGGGAATCTTCCTGATGCAAGGATGGAAACTTCATCTCTTAAGTCTCCTGCATTGGCAAGATAAATTATCAATAATAATTTACTCTTTAGTCAACTTTTTAATTTGCATTATGCTTGAAGTTTTTTTTAATGAACATTATTTTTATTAAACAAATATGATTATCTTTGCATGTACAGTGTAACAAAATGAGAACACTCTCCAAAAAAATCTGAGGCTTTTGTTGTATACATAAACTTAATCAACATGTAATATCTCAGTAGAGAACAGTTATTTGATCCAATTAATTATGGGTCAAGAGTCAGATACAATTTAGCTACAGAACAACAATATTTTAAAAAGTGTAATATTTTGTTCCTTCAGGCTTATCTTGACTACTTCCTTTCAGTGATTTTTATAAATTCAACAGAACTTAACTAAATTTAGAAATATCACTGTGGAATCAAAGTGTTTTCACTTATTTGATGTGGCTTACATGCCTAATTACCACCTCTAGAATTTTATATGTGTGATGATGTAACAGATGCTCTCATGGACTTCACCCATGTAGAAAATTATTTTTGGTGAGTTCTCCTTTGTAAATGGCTTAAGTGTGAAAATTTTTAAAGCGTTCATTTTTCAAATGAATCATTGTTTCATTGGGTTCAAATATTTCTGACATTCAGGCTTTGAAGTCATTGATTTTACTTCTACGTGATTTTAAGGGTTTATAATTTGCATTCACAACCCGATTGCTTTTGGAAATTACTCCTTTGTGTGTATGTATGTGTATATCCCAGTACTGCCAAATTATTGTGATGTGCAATTTACTATACTATGTCAACATATTTCTATTGCTCTCTCTTGTAGTCTTTTCACTATGTCTGGCTGCTTTAATTTATGACTGTAAGATAATACAATGTTGTTACATGATAAGAAAATGAAGGCTTCAGACTTCTCTGCAGGTCCAGTGGTTGAGAATACATCTGCCAGTGCAGAGGACACAGGTTCAATCCCTGGTTCTGGATGATTCCACATGACACAAAGTGATTAAGCCCATGCACCATGACTACTTACGTCCATGCTCTCCAGAGCTCACACTCTACAACAAGAGAATCCCTCCACAGTGAGAAGCCCACTGACCACACATAGAGAGTAGCCTCTGCTCTCCACAACTAAAGCAGGCCTGTAGGGACCAACAAAAACCAGTACAGCCAAAAATAAATAAATAAAAATTTAAAAGAAAAATGAAGGCCAAACTAATCAGATAATATGTTTTCATAGACATTTGGAAGGTATTGTTTAAATGCAAACACTTGACTATGGTGGCCAGTAATTTAGGTGCTATGAACAAGACATCTACAGGGAAGGAGACATACTATAAAAAAGAAAAGTTTATTTTGCATACACTCCCAGTAAGCTCTTCATTTACATATTAAGCTATATTCATTAACTGCCTATATTTTATATCAGACACTGCTTTAGACACCAGGAAAATGAATCAATAGTATGATGAAAATTTCTGCTTTTGAGGTGGAAATTCTACAGGTAGACACCAACAATAAAATTAAACGTAATGCCAGGAGTTCCCTAGTGTCTGAGAAGATGGGATTATGGACAGTCACTGCTATTGCACAGCTATAATCAATTGGGGAAGAGAGATCATGCAGGTAACATGCCAGTGCCAAAAATAAAGCAAAAAAGTTAAGAGTCAGTGGTCTGTAAGAAGAGGGTGAGTGATGTTATGAGGTAAAAACACAGCTGGAAAGTAGATAAGAACAGAGAAAGGAAGTTTATAGTACTGTCAGGATAGCTTTCTTAAGAAGCTGACATTTATGCAAAAACTTGAAGAAAGTGAAAACCACAAAATACAAGAACATACTAAGTGCAGGAAACACATTTGCATACCTAATATGTTCCAAAAACAATAGAGAAGACAGTTTAACCAAAGGGAGTATTGAAGGACATGAGATAAGAGTACTAAGAAAATAAAAATCATTCAGAGTTTTTCAGGCTGTTGTAATTTTCTATTTGTTTTTACTCATAGGAAAATTAGAAACTATTGGAGATTTCTAAGAGGAGAAATGATAGTTACTGATAGAGATTTTAGAAGCATTCCTCTGACAAAAGCATTGGGTATAGACTGTAGGAAATTAAAAGCTAATGATGGAAAGTTAGTGTCTTTTACAATATCTCAAGGGAAAGATTACACAGTGGATTATACAGTAAATTATACAGTAGATTATACAGTGGAAGTGGCAAACAGATTCAAGACATTAGATGTCATAGGAAAGTAATTGCTGAGTAAAGAAGAGAAGTGAGAGGCAAAGGAGAAAAAGAAAGACATATCCATGTGAATACAGAGTTGAAAAGAATAGCAGGGAGAGATAAGAAAGCTTTCCTTTGTGCAAAGAAACAGAGGAAAACAACAGAATGGGAAAGACTAGAGATCTCTTCAAGAACATCAGAGATACCAAGGGAACATTTCTTGCAAAGATGGGCATAATAAAGGACAGAAATGGTATGGACCTAACAGAAGCATAAGATATTAAAAGAGGTGGAAAGAATATACAGAAGAGCTATATTAAACAGATCTTAAGGATCCATATAACCACAGTGGTGTGATCCATTAACCTGGAACCAGACATTTTGGATTGCAAAGTCAGGTGTGCATTAGGAAGGATCACTATAAATAAAACTAGTGGAGGTTATGGAATTCCAGTTGAACTTTTTCAAATCCTAAATGATGATGCTATGAAAGTGCTACACTCAGTATGTCAGCAAATGTAGAAAAGCCAGCAGTGGCCACAGGAATGGAAAAGGTCAGATTTCATTCCAGTCACAAAGAAAGGCAATGCCAAAAAATATTCAACTGCTCCACAATCGCACTCACCTCACATGCTAACAAAGTAATGCTCAAAATTCTCCAAGCTAGGCTTCAACAGCACGTGCACGTGATCTGAGAACTTCCAAATGTTCAAGCTGGATTTAGAAAAGGTAAAGGAACCAGAGATCAAATTGCCAACATCCACTGGATCATAACAAAATCAAGAGAAATCCCAGAAAAGCATCTACTTCTGCTTCATTGAATATGTTAATGACTTTGGCTATGTGGATTACAGCAAACTGGAAAATTCTGAAAGAAATGAGAATATCAGACCACCTGACCTGCTTCCTGAGAAACCTGTATGCAGGTCAAAAAGCAACAGTTAGGATGGGACATGAAACAACGACTGGTTCCAAATTGCAAAAGGACTATGTCATGGCTGTATATTGTCACCCTGCTTATTTAGCTTATATGCAGAGTACATCATGTGAAATGCTGGGCTGAATGAAGCATAAGGTGGAATGAAGTTGCCAGAGAGAAATATCAATAACTTCAGTTATGCAGTGACACCACCCTAATGGCAGAAAAAGAAAACAAACTAAAAAGTGTCTTGATGATAAAGAAAGAGGAGAGTGAAAAAGCTGACATAATACTCAGTATTTTAAAAATTGAAGATTATGAATTTATGTCTCATCACTTCATGGCAAATAGATGGGGAAACAATGGAAACAGTGACTGACATTATTTTCTTGGACTCCAAAAATCACTGCAGATGGTTACTGCATCCATGAAATTAAAAGATGCTTACTCCTTAGAAGAAAAGCTATGAGTAACCTAGACAACATATTAAAAAGCAAAGGCATCACTTTGCTGACAAAAGTTATCTAGTCAAAGCTATGGTTTTTCCAGTAGTCATGTATGGATGTGAGAGTTGAACCATAAGGAAAGCTGAACACTGAAGTATTGATGTTTATGAATTCTGGTGTTGGAGAGAAGTCTTGAAAGTCCCTTGAACTACAAACAGATCAAACTAGTCCTGAATACTAATTGGAAGGACTGATGGTGAATCTGAAGCTCCAATATTTTGGCCACCTGATTTGAAGAACTGACTCACTGAAAAAGACCGGAATGCTGGAAAAGATTGAAGGCAGAAGGAGAATGGGGTGACAGAGAATGAGATGGTTGGATGGCATCACCAACTCAATGGACATGAGTTTGAGCAAGCTCTGGGGGTTGATGATGGAGACAGAGAAGCCTGGCATGCTGCAGTCCATGCAATCGCAAAGAGTCAGACACAACTGAGTGACTGAACTGAGCTGAACTGAAGAGAAATATTATGTGGCTTGGATGTTTAGTATTGCTGAAGATATTTTAGAAATAATGTAATTTGTAATTTATTTCAAATGTAAGGCTAAGAGAATGTTGATTGGTTGAAAAGGTAATGTAAATTAAAAATGAAAAGTGAGGAGGATGCCAAGACTTTTGGTCTAGGAACTGCAAGAAGGGTGTTTCAGTTACTGTGATTGGGAATTCAACAGGTGGAGTACATGAAAGTATGAAATTTGGTGTAGAAAAAGTTAAATTACAGGTGTCTCCAGCACCAAAGTTCAAAAGCATCAATTCTTCAGTGCTCAGCTTCCTTTAATTCCAGCTCACATTCACATGTGACTACTGGAGAAACAGGATTACTTTTTAATTAACAGTAATTGAAGAAGGGCTTCCCTGGTGGTGCAGTGGTAAAGAATCCACCTGCAATGAAGGAGACCTGAGTTTGATCCCTGAATCAGGAAATCCCCAGGAGGAGGAAATGGCAACCTGTTTCAGTATTCTTGCTGGGAAAATCCCATGGACTGAGGGCTATAGTTTACAAGGTCACAAAGAGTTGGTCACAACTGAACAGTTAAGCACACATTCACTAGTAAGTGAATTCTCAAGCATAAATCTTGAGGAAAGATTTTTTGTATGATTTTTATTTTACATATTTACAGATCACAATTATTTTTGCAAGGTTTTAATAGCACCATGTGTAGTAGAAAAGACAGCTTTTGGTCTCCATTACAGTGATGAAGAAATAAGGATTTAAGAGAGATGATTCAGCAAATTACAAACAAAATGTAAACACATGTCACATGGCTCAGAACAATGACATTTCTACTGTAATCTCATAGAGTAGTCCATGGAGTTACAAAGAGTTTGATAGAAATTAGTGACTGAACAACAGCAAACTTTTTTTTTTTTTAATCAGGGTGTAATTGCTTTTCAACATTGTATTAATCTCTGCCATAAACAATGAATGAATCATACAAGGAATATGTTCCCTCCCTCTTGGACCTTTCCGCCAGTCTCGCCCCATCCTACTCATCTATTGAAAACACTGCTCACAATTACCATGACACAGAAGCAAATTAAATATCCATCAACAGATTAATTGGATAAACAAGTACTCTTTAAAATACTTGGCCATCTGCAAAAGTTTAAAATTATCTTTTCTCTATTCAAAAATCAAAAGTTCCATTATCAAAACTTTTGAGTTTAACACATGTACACTACAGGAAACAAAATAACTTTGCCATTCTCCCAAATCATCCCACCCTCTCCCTCTCCCTCGAGGTGGTGTGGGGTGGGAGGTGGGAGGGGGCTTCGGCATTGGGATAATACTTGGCCATCTGCAAAAGTTTAAAATTATCTTTTCTCTATTCAAAAATCAAAAGTTCCATTATCAAAACTTTTGAGTTTAACACATGTACACTACAGGAAACAAAATAACTTTGCCATTCTCCCAAATCATCCCACCCTCTCCCTCTCCCTCGAGGTGGTGTGGGGTGGGAGGTGGGAGGGGGCTTCGGCATTGGGAGATCGTGTACACCTGTGGCTGATTCATGTCAGTGTATGGCAAAACCAATACAGTATTGTAAAGTAAAATAAAGTATTTAAAAAAATAATAAAAATAAAAGGGAAAAATAACTTTAAAATTATTTTTACTATGAGTGTTTTAATTCAATAGTTTACTTCCTTAGTTACTAACAGAAATACTTCAATTTTTATATTTGGATATTATGCTACTAGTATCAGTTGAATATGATTTACAAAACATATAAAGCTGAGTAGCATAAATAAGTATACTATTTTTAAAGAGGAAAAGTAAATCAACAAACAACGTGCATGGATATTGTTATATTATTTTTTTAACTGTCTCAATTTCTCTTTAGGAGCAAGTAGTATACAGAAATTCAGTGATAATAAAAGTATGACAATAATTAGCTGTTTGCTGTTGGGATTTTCTGGAGTTTAATATAGCATTATGTATTTTCGTGCCTTGAATACATTGTATTAGTTGTAACTATTGTGTTTCATTTTCAGAGTTCTATTTGTAAATCCAATAAAAGGAGAAATGAATCTTTGCCAACAGAATAAACTAAGTTCTGACATTCCATACTAACTGTTAAGTAAAATAGAAAAAAGGAATCCCAAATCAATCATGGTGGCTAAAAGACAGAGAAGGGAAAAGCCCAAGAAAATAGAACAAAGGAAGCTCCAAGGACTGGAGTAAGGACCTCACCTAAAACAAACAGCCCTCCTGGCCCCAATTTACATAGGGCAGGCTCAGGGGGAGGAGAAAAAAGAAAAAATATATATATATAAAGAGGAGCCAAAATAGACTGGGGGCTTCTCTTCTCTTCGAGTCTTTTGAGTTGGCCTGCCCTTATGTCTCAAGGTTGTATTTTCCTTTGCTTGCCAATAAAAATGAACTATAACACTGATCTGACTATTGCTTCAGATTTTTGCTGCAGCGAGACAGAACCGAAGAAATTACAAACTCCCCCAACACTAACCACAAATTCATTTGGTACTTTAGACATTTTTGACATTTCTTCAGTGGGGATCTGTGATAGAATGGGTCAGTAGACAAAAGAAATAATTGAGTAAGTCTGAACTGCCTGCCTGATCATTAAGAGATAACTGGTTAATGAACATGTTTAATCACGTGAAAGAAGGTAATACAATCTACGGAAGAACAAACAACACACTTGCTCTCAGTTAAATTTTTTAATACATTGATTTTTTTCAATTCTTTTTTCAGTTAGACTCAGATGTAAGATGAAAAAAATCCATCATGTCTTATAAAATGGAAATGTCCAACTCACTAAATTGCTTGAAGAAAAAGTTCCAAAATTAGATAAAAAGTGAAATGTACAACTAAAAGTATCAGAGTGTTTGTGAACAAGGCTATCTTCACATTCTAGCCATCATAGTTTGGTAAAGTTGGAAATAAACTTACATGTAACAAGAAAGCATTATACATTTTGAAAAGTTAGAAAATGAAGAATATAAATGTCCTCAAACATGGAAACATAACAAAAAGTGAAAGTTCTGGATATATGCCTGCTCATAAATCTTCACAGCAAGAAATGTCATCTTTTACCCTGTAAGATTTGCTAAAAAGCCAATTACATCTATGTGGCAAGGGAGTTAGTTTTAAATTCTCTGTCAGTTGAAAATATGGTATCTTAAAAGGGCACTGTGCATAGAATGGCCTGAAACACAGAGATTTTGAATCAAGAGAAAATGGAAAAGCCTAAAATCCTTTAAAAACATGAAATCTTTATTCTCGTCCTCACTACTGAAACACTTCAATGTTTACATTATTATATTACGAAAAGGTCATAGAAACAGATTTCTGCTTTTGTATATCACAGGTTCTGTGGTATGAATGTGACTTGGTTATGCAAAAATCCATTCAAAATAATCTTCTTTTTAACTAGAATTGTTCAACAAACATATGTTGTGTGCCTAGGATGTTCTTAACCCTGGCTTGGTCCCTAATTGTCATATGAGCAAATCACTGCACCAGCACTATTTGCTGTTATATGGAGACACAGATAGTAATCGAATATTCAGAAAAATAAATTGAATCCAGAAAGTACCATGGGATGATTCAATACAGGAAAGAACCAGGATCCAATACCAAAGCCTAGGCCTGTAACTAGTATTTTTATGAATCCTGAAATCTTGCTACAGGGTTTGACTTTCAATTCTATTAAGATCTCTGACCCAGTTCACTCACTTAGATGAAGTGCTCTGATTAGAAACAATTCTTTTTTTCCATTCTGCTATTCTTATTTCTTACTGTTAGATTTTATAGCTCTTGCATAACTATTTAACATAAGACTGCTGCTGCTAAGTCCTTTCAGTCGTGTCCGACTCTGTGTGACCCCATAGATGGCAGCCCACCAGGCTCCCTCGTCCCTGGGATTCTTCAGGCAAGAACACTGGAGTGGGTTGCCATTTCCTGCTCCAATGCAGGAAAGTGAAAAGCAAAAATGAAGTCGCTCAGCCGTGTCCGACTCTTCAAGATCCCATGGACTGCACCGTACCAGGGATTTTCTAGGCAAGAGTGCTGGAGTGGGTTGCCATTGCCTTCTCTGAACTATATGTATGGGTTCAGTTCAGTTCAGTTCAGTTGCTCAGTTGTGTCTGACTCTTTGCAACCTCATGAATTGCAGCAAGCCAGGCCTCCTTGTTCATCACCAACTCCCAGAGGTCACTCAACTCATGAAGAATAATGTTGACATAAATACTTTTAAGTGAGAGTATAGTTTAGAGGTTCAGAAAGTGGCTTATAGGAATACACTGCCTAGTTTCAAAGGATATGTTTTACTTAAGAGCTATGTAAGCCACTGCACCTCAGCTTCCTCCCTGTTAAATGATGATTATATATGGTTTCATATAAGTTTGTGAAGATTCAATGAATTTGTATACCTGAAGCACCTAGTAAATCAACTGGTACATTGTAAGAACTGAAATACTACTGAAAGTTTTCATTATTTTTTTCCCAGCTTTATTAAGATATAACTGACAGATAAAATTGTATATATTTTAGATCACAACATGATTTGATACATTATGAGATCATTATCATAATACAGTTAATTATCACATCTCTTATCTCAGATAGTCCTGATTTTTTTTAATACACTTAAGATCTAGTCTCAGCAACTTTCAAGTACACATTATTAATTATACTCACCATGTTGTACTTGGGCTTCCCAGGTGGCACAGTGATAAAAGAATCCATCTACCAATGCAGTACAATTGATTCCCTAGAATCCACCTACAAATGCTGTACAACTCTAGAATTATTTATTTTATAATTGAAAGTTTGTACTCCTTGACCAACATCTCCTTATTTCCTGTACCCTTAATCCCTGGCAACCACTTTCTACTTTGCTTCTACAAACTATTTTAGATTCCATGTATAAGTGAGACCGTTCATTATATGTCTCCCTGTATGTCATTTATTTCCCTTAGTACAATTCCCTGAAAGTTTGTCCAAACAAACTGTTATAATGACAAGATTTCATCTTTTTATGGCTGAATTATATGTATATAATTTCTATATCCATTGCATCCATTCATCTCTAGTTGAATACTTAATTTCCATATTTTGCAATTACTTGTAATGTTACAATGAACATGGGGATGCATATAGCTCTTCAACTTTATGTTTTAGTTTTCTCGTGAAAAATACCCAAAAATAGGATTATTGGACTATATGGCAGTTGTATTTTTAATTTTTTGAGAAATCTCCAAATAGTTTTCCATTATGGCTGCACTGATTTACATTCTTATTGCACAAGATTTTCCTTTTATCCATATTCTTAACAACACTTGTAATTTTTTGTCTTTTTGGTAATAGAAATCTTAACAAATGTGAGACAATACCTCCTTGTGGTATGACTTACATTTTTCAGATTAGTGATATTGAACATCTTTTTAT
>SJYC01081030.1:0-12038 GCA_006408675.1 Madoqua kirkii | reverse complement strand
TTTTTTTTTTTTTTGCTTTTATTTCTTTTTCTTTAGAATACAGATCTAAAGCAATTACTACAATATTAAAAAAAAAAAGAGGGTTCTGCCTATGTTTTCTATCTGGTATCTACATTGCAGGCAGATTCTTTACTATCTGAGTCACCAGGGAAGACCTGTTCTAATGTTCTAATTTCATCTTTTGCATGTAGTTGTTCAGTTCTCCACTGTTTTGTTGTTCAGTTGTCCAGTGGTGTCTGACTCTTTGACACCCCATGGACTGCAGCACACCAGGCTTCTCTACCCTTCACTATCTACCAAAGTTTACCCAAATTCATGTCCATTGCATAGATGATGACATTCAGCTATTTCATCCTCTGGTACCTTCTTCTCCTTCTGCCCTCAATCTTTCCCAGCATCAGGGACTTTTCCAATGCGTTTGCATCAGATGACCAAAATATTGGAGTTTCAGCTTTATCATCAGTCCTTCCAAAGAGTAATCAAGGCTGATTTGCCTCAAGATTGACTGGTGTGGTCTCCTTGCTGTCCAAGGGACTTTCAGGACTCTTCTCCAGCACCACAGAGGGAAGGCTTTGGTGTTCTGCCTTATTTACAGTTAGCTCTCACAACTGCATGTGACCACTGGGTAGATGTATAGTCAAGGCTATGGTATTCCCGGTTCTCCATATGAAAAAACTGTCTTTTCTCCATTGTGTAGTCTTGCCTCCTTTGTCACTGATTAATTGACATAAATGTGTGGGTTTATTTATGGGTTCTACATTCTGTTCCATTGATCTATATAACTGTTTTTATGCCAGTTCCACACCTTGATGGTAAAATTTTGTATAGTTTTAGACAGAGAAAATCACTACTGCAGCTGATTTTTTTTTTTCAAGAATGTTTTGGTTATTCAGTGTCTTTTATGGTTCCACAAAATTTTTAAAATTATTTGTTTTAGTTCTGTGAAAAATTCCCTTATTTTCATAGGGATTGCATTGAATCTGTAGATTTCCTTAACAGTATTTATTCTTTCATCCACAAAGCATGGTGTGTCTTTCTATCTGTTTTCAACATTTTCAGTTTCTTTCATCAGAGTATTATAGTTTTTTGCAATATGACTCTGTTGTTTTTTTAGAAAGGCATATTCCTAGGTATCGTATTCTCTTTGATGTGACAGTAAATGGATTTTTTTCCTTTAAATTATTTTTCTGATACTTTATTGTGAGTGTATAGAAATTCACTAGATTTTCTGTATGTTAATTTTGTATCTTGCAACTTTACCAAATTCATTGACGAGCTCTAGTAGTTCTCCAGTGATGTCTTTAGGATTTTCTATGTATAGTATATGTCATTTGCAAACAGAAACATTTTTTCTTCCTTTTCAATTTGGAATCCTTTAATTTCTTTTTCTTCTATGATTGCTATAGTGAGGGTTTTCAAAATTAGGTTGAATAAAAGTGTTGAATGTAGGAATCCTTGTCTTATTCCTGATATTAGAGAAATTATTTCAGCTTTATGCCACTGAATATAATGTTAGCTCTGAGTTTGTCATTTGTGGCTTTTCTTGCTGAGGTATGCTCCTATTATGACCACTTTCTGAAGAGTTTTTATTATAAACAGATGTTGATTTTTATCAAAAGCTTTTTCTTCATCTACTGAGATGAATATCTAATTTATATTCTTTAGTTTGTTAATGAGGTGTAATTAATTGTTGTTGCTCAGTAGCTCAGTTGTGTCTGATCTCAGCAACTCAATGAACTGCAGCATGCCAGGCTTCCTTGACCTTTACCACTGACCAGAACGTGCTCAAATCCATGTTTATTGAATTGATTAAACCATCCAAATGTCTTCTGCTGTCCCCTTCTCCTATTGCTTTCCATCTTTCTCAGAATCAGGATCTTTCCAATGAGTCAGCTCTTTGCATCAGCAGGCCAAGAACTGGAGCTTCAGCTTCAGCATCAGTCTTTTCCAATGAATATTCAAGGTTGATTTCCTTTCTGATTGACTGGTTTGATCTCCTTGCTTTTAAAGGGACTCTCAAGAGTCTTCAACAGCACCACAGTTTGAAAGCATCAATTCTTTGCTACTCAGCTTTCTTTACAGTCCAACTCTCACAGCCATACATGATTACTGGGAAAACCATAGCTTTAATTATATGGACCTTTGCTGGCAAAATAATGTCTCTGCTTTTTAATATGCTGTCTAGGTTTGTCATGGCATCACTGACTTGATGGACGTGAGTCTGAGTGAACTCCAGGAGTTGATGATGGACAGGGAGGCATGGCATGCTGTGATTCATGGGGTCTCAAAGAGTCAGTCATGACTGAGTGACTGAACTGAACTGAGTTTCGTCATAACTTTTCTTTCAAGGAACAAGCATCTTTTAATTCATGGTTGCACTCACCATCCACAGTGATCTTAGAGCCCAAGAAAATAAATTTTGTCACTGTTTCCATTGTTTCTCCATCTATTTACCATAAAGTGATGGGACTGGATGCCATGATTTTCATTTTTTGAAGGTTGACTTTTAAGCCAGGTTTTTCACTCTCCTCTTTAACCTTCATCAAGAGGCTCTTTAGTTCCTCTTCACTTTCTGCCATGAGGGTGGTGTCATCTGCATATTTGAGATTATTGATATTTCTCCTGGCAATCTTGATACTAGCTTGTGCCCATCTATCCAAAATTTTGCATGATGTACAGTGCATGTAAGTTAAATAGGCATGATGACAATATACAGCCTTGACATACTCCTTACTCAATTCTCAAAGAATTGGTTGTTCACTTGGTTCCATGTCTGGTTCCAACTGTTGCTTCCTGACCTACATACTGGTTTCTCAAGTGCAGGTAAGGTGTTCTGATATTCCCATCTCTTGAAGAATTTTCCACAGTTTGTTGTGATCCACACAGTCAAAGACTTTAACATAATCAATGAAGCAGAAGTAGATGTTTCATAGATCCAATGTGTGTTGCTTTTGCTATGATCCAACTTGTGTTACCAATTTCATCTCTGTCTCCTCTGGCTTTTCTAAATCCAGTTGGTATATTTGGAAGCCCACACATCATGTACTGTTGAAGCCTAGCTTGTAAGATTTTGAGTATTATCTTGCTAGCATGTGAAATTAGTGCAATTGAGAGGTAGTTTCTTTAGCATTGCCTTTGTTTTGGATCGGAATGGAAACTGACCTTTTCCAGTCCTGTGGCCACTGCTGAGCTTTCAAAATTTGCTGGCATATTGAGTGAATTGCTTTGATAGAATCATCTTTCAGGGTTTGAAATTTTTCAGCTGGAATTCCATCAACTCCACTAGCTTTGTTCGTAAATGCTTCCTAAGACCCTTTTGACTTCGCACTCCAGGATATCTCCCTCTAGGTGAGTGATTACACCATCATGGTTAGCCGAGTCACTAAGTTTTCTTTTTTGTACAATTCTTTGCATTCTTGTCACTGCTTCTTAATATCTTCTGCTTCTGTTAGGTCCATGCCATTTCTTTCCTTTTTTGTCCCTATCTTTGCATGAAAAGTTTCCTTGGTATCTCTGATTTTATTGATCTCTAGTCTTACCCATTCTACTGTTTTCCTCTATTTCTCTGCATTGTTCACGTAGGAAGGCTTTCTTTTCTCTCCTTGCTATTCTTTGGAATTCTGTATTTAGATGGAAATTTGTTTCCTTTTCTCCTTTGTCTTTTGCTTCTCTTTTTTATTCAGCTAATGTAAGAAGTCCTCAGGCAATCATTTTGCCTGTTTGCACATTTGTTCTTGGAGATGGCTTTGATCACCACCTCCAATACAATGTCACCACTCTGTCCACAGTTCTTCATGCACTCTATCAGATCTAGTCCCTTGAATCTATTTGTCACTTACACTGTATAATCATAAGGGATGTGATTCAGGTCATACCTGAGTAGCTTAATGGTTTTCCCTAGCTTCTTCAACTTAAGTCAAAATTTTGCAATAAGGAGTTCATGATCTGAGTCACAGTCAGCTCCCAATCTTGTTTTTGCTGACTATATAGAGCATTTTCAACACTGGCTGCAGAAAATATAATGAATTTGATTTTGGTTTTGACCCTCTGATGATGTCCATGTGTAGAGTCCTCTCTTGTGTTATTGTAAAAGAATGTTTGCTATGATTAATACATTCTCTTGGCAAAATTTTGTTAGCCTTTGCCCTGCTTCATTTTGTACTCCAAGATCAATCTTGACTGTTATTCAGGTATCTCTTGACTTTCTACTTTTGCTTTCCGGTCCCCTATGATAAAAAGGACATCTTTTTGTGTGTGTGTGTTAATTCTAGAGAATCTTGTAGGCAGGCCTTCATATAGCCATTTGACATCAGCTTCTTCAGCATTATTTGTATGGCATTGAATTGGATTACTGTGATATCGAATGATTTGTCTTGGCAATGAATCGAGATCATTCTGTTGTTTTCGAGCTTGCACTCAAGTAGCACATTTCACGCTCTATTGTTGACTTTGATGGCAGATATTGAAAAATCTTTTTTTCTCTGGTATAAATCCCACATGATCATGGTGTATGATTCCATTAGTTTGTTATTAATTTGATTTGTTAATTTAATATATTTTTAATCATTATTATATATTTTCCACTGTACAAGTCTTTTACTGCTTTGGTTATTTTCTTCCTAATTGTTTTATTCTTTTGATACCATTGCAAGTAAATTATTTTTCTCATTTCCTTTCAGACATTTCCTTATGAGTATATAGAAATTAAATATTATTTTGTATGCTTATTTTGTATCCTGCAACTTTACTCAGTTTGTTAAATAGTTCTAACCATTTTTGATGGATTATTAAGGGTGTTTCCATATATAAGACTTAGTACACAAGATTATTACAAATCAAGTTAGAGCTTCAATGGGGATTACAGACTCTTTTACTGACAAAACTGTTGTGTTCATTCTCAGCAAAATCTGAGTATCTGGAGTAGGCCAGGACATGTCTATACTCCAAGACAATTGTGACAGTATGAAATTCTTCAGATAACTCACAGATAAATTGGGACATTAGACGTGCAATTTGACTTTTTTTGTTTTTGTTTTTTTCCTTTTCAGGGAGTATCTGTCAGCTGGGATTTATTGCCTGCTCACTCTGCAAGGTGTGGGGGAAGGAGCTGTGATGAGTGTTTTCCTCCATGTTGGTTCAGACAGCTTTGTTATTGTAATCCCAAGACTACTAGTGTATATAGATCTCTTTACTCCTGAAACCTGTCCCTTAGGTAATGCCTGAAATGACTGAGGCCTCAACTGTAAGGTCTAACCTTTTAGCTACTCAGGGAAAAGCTGGGAGGCAGAGGATTTCTTCTAATTATATGACACTGATGCTAGGGTTGGGATTTGGGGGAAAAAAAAAAAAGCCTTCACTTTTTTTTCTGGTTTCCATGTGGTTGCTTTTATACTTTTACTCAATATAAGTGGTAGTCGCTCAGTTGTGTCCAACTCTTTGTGACTCTATGTACTGTACCTCACCAGACTCCTCTCTCCATGGAGTTCTCCAGGTGAAAATACTGGAGTAGGTTGCTAATTCCTATTCCACAGAATCTTCACAACCCAGAGACCAAAACCATGTCTCCTGCATTGCAGGCAGATTCTTTACTATCTGAGCCAGCAGATGCTCATTATTCAATACAAGGTGAAGGTGCCCTCTAATTAGTTTTGGCATTTCTTATAAAGTTAATCTACCTGTGAGTTGTTATCAAATTGGTGTATCCACGGTGAAAGGAGAATGCAAGATTTCTTATTCAATAATCTTGCTGATCTGGGTGTATTATTCATCTCAGTAAAATTTGGTATCATTGTGTCCAAAGTGACAGTTTGTGTGTACTTACTTGTGTCTGACTTTGCAACACTTTGGACTGTAGCCTGACAGCCTCCTCTGTCTAAGTGAAAGCAATAATATAAAAATGCTTATCATGGGAGCTTGCTCTGGAGATTTTAAAAAGCATTAAAAACTTTTCTAAAGATATTTGGCACAATGTCTGACAGATAGTATTGACCATTGATGGTCAATACTGAAATTAGACTGATTATATTCTTTGTAGCCAAACATGGAAAAGCTCTACACTTTGCAAAAAGCAAAAACAAGACCTAGAGCTGACTGTTGCACAGACCATGAGCTCCTTATTGTGAAATTCAGGTTTAAGATGAAGAAAGTTTGGAAAAAAAAAAAAAAAACAACACTAGGCCATTCAAGTATGACCTAAATCAAATCCCTGATAATTTTATAGTAGACATGGCAAATTAGATTCGAAGAATTAGATCTGATAGAGTGCCTGATAACTCCTGATAAATGTTTGTAACACTGATCAAGAAGTGATAACAAAAATTATCCTCAAGTAAAAGAAAGGCAAGAAAGCAGAATGGCTGTCTGAGGAGGCCTTACAAGTAGCTAAGTAAAGAAGAGAAGCAAAAGATATAGGAGAAAAGTAAAGATATATCCACCTGAATATAGAGTTCCAAATAATAGCAAGGAGAACTAAGAAAGCCTTCCTCAATTATCAGTGCAAAAAAGTAGAGGAAAACAATGGAATGGGAAAGAGTAGAGATATCTTCAAGAAAATTAGAGATACCAAGGGAATATTTCAGTTAAAGATGGGCACAATAAGGACAGAAACAGTAAGGAACTAACAAAAGCAGAAGATATTGTGAGGTGGTAGGTACGCCTAGAAAACTGTACACAATGGTCTTAATGATCTAAATAACACAATGGTGCGCTCACTCACCTAGAGCCAGACATCCTGGAGTGTGAAGCCAAGTGAGCCTTAGGAAGTATCACTGCAAACAAAACTAGTGGAAATGATGGAATTCAAGCTATGCATTTTCAAATCCTAAAAGATGATGTTGTTAAAGTACTGCACCCAATATGCCAGCAAATTTTGAAAACTCAGCAGTGGTCACAGGACGGGAAAAGATCAGTTTTCAATCCAATCTCAAAGAAGGGAAATGCCAAAGAATGTTCAAATTACTGCACATTTTTGTTCATTTCACATGCCAATAAAATCATGCTCAAAGTCTTTTAAGATAAGCTTCAAAAGTACATGAACCGAGAAGATCCAGATGTATAAATTGTATTTAGAAAAGGCAGAGGAGACAGAGATCAAATTGCCAACATCCCTTGGATTATAGAAAAAGCACAAGAATTTCAGAAAATCATCTACTTTTTTTCATTTACTGCATTGAAGTTTTTGACTTTGTGGATCACAACAAACTGTGGAAATTCTTAAAAAGATGGGCATACCAGACTACCTTACCTATTTCCTGAGAAACCCATATGCAGGACAAGAAGCAACATTTAGAACCAGACATGGAAAAATGAACTGGTTCCAAATTGGGAAAGGTATACATCAAGACTATATATTGTCACCCTGCTTATTTGATTTGTATGTAGAGTACATCATGCAAAATCACAGCTGGATGAATCACAAACTGGAATCAAGATTATCAGGAGACCTATCAATAACCTCAGATATGCACATGACACTACCCTACTGTCAGAATTTGAAGAGGATGTAAAGAGTCTCTTAAAGAAGGTGAAAGAGGAGAGTGAAAAAGCCAGCTTAAAATTTAAAATTCAAAAAAGTTCATGGCATCTGGTCCCATTACTTTACGGCAATAGATAGAAGAAAACTGAAAGCAGTGGAAGAAGAAATGTCTTTTTAGGATTCCTATTGAACAGAAAAGTTTCCTATGCGAAAAGCATTAACTCTTTCAGGAATATACTATGTGAGGATACAAAAGGCAGCTTAACTTGTGCTGAACCTTAATTCTGAGCCTACTAAAGATATGTTTAGAGATCAGAAGTCATTTTTAGGTAAATGAGCTATTAAACACCCATAAACTACAAGAAAGTAAGGTGAGTAGGACAAATTGCTTGATATGGAAACTAGAAAAATGTTCAATTTTATGTGCCAAAGTATGAAATATATTTTAATGCAAGGAATTGCTCTCTGTTGCATGATGTGCAAGAACTAATTCACAGAGGCAGAGGCAGCTGAGAAAGATCAGACATGGGCCACACAGAAAAATTTTTAAATATATTTTTTAAAACTTGTCAACCTAATAGAAATTGAAGCCAATGTAATTATATTTCTTAAAATGCGATTAAATGTGATAGAAAAATCATCATTTAGAAAATATTAGCCTTTAGATGCATAAAAGATCCCAATGAGATGTATAGAAAATGAGAAGAGTAGTGGATAAACACCATATGATACAATGATAAACATTTATATTCAGATCCACTATGGATTAAATTAAGTGTCTTGTCTTACTTTACATTGATGTGAAAGTCCCTTTTATGTTGAGACATATTAAAATCTCACAGCCTGTCAAATATTCTCAAGAGTGAAAAATCTAACCCCATTAATATAATCATCTATTAATATCTACATTTTAATGGCAAAAGTAAAATTACTGTTATTGATATAATCTTTAATTTCTGTGGTGAATAGCTTTCCTCAAAATGGTTTATAGTTGCTGAGCTGATTATTGAATTTTTCCCATATTATATTAAACAGAAGTTTTTTATTAGAGAGAGAGGAAAGGAGTGAAGAAATTGAGAAGAGAGGTCTTTAAAGTGCTGGTGGGATTTTACATACAATTGACTCTGTCACCCTCCTTTTCTTATTAATTCAAAACACGTGCATGGAGTACTTACTATGTAGCAGGTGAATCATGGCATGTGCTTCAAACCAATTAAAGTAGATACTGTACTTCTCTGTTATTAACAATCTAAAGGATGTATATAAAAATAACAGTAAACAAGTACTTGTATGATGAAATAGAATGTGTTGTCACAGTATTCTATGTGGATTTAAAGGAAATAGAGATTATCTATGCATCTATGTATCTGAGAGAAGTTCTTTAAAACTGACTGACATGATTAGATACATTGTCCATAATGTTCAGGGTATGCCAAGTCCAAAATGTTCAGGGTATGCCAGCAGATATTCTCCTGGCAAGATTGCTTTTTTCCTTCAAAGTGAAGTCACTTAGTTGGGTCCAATTCTTTGTGACCCCATGGATTGTAACCTATCTAGCTCCTCCAACAGTGGGATTTTCAAAGCAAGAATACTGGAGCGAGTTACCATTTCCTTCTCCATGGGATCTTCCTAACCCAGGGATCAAACCTGGGTCTCCTGCATTGCAGGCAGAAGCTTTACCATGTAAGTCACCAGGGAAGCAAAAAAATTGTTTTTCTCTTAAGACCTTCAATTAACTGGATGGATACTTCCACTTTAAAGGGAAGTATCCCTCTAAGTCTACTGATTTAAAAGATAATCCCATCTGAAAAATATCTTCACAGCAACATCAAGACAAGTGTTTGTCCAAATGAGTAGGTACTGTGGCCTAGCCAAGTTAACACACAAAATTGACCATCACAGGTTTAAATAGAAAGAGATTATATCAGATGGATAGGTCATGAAAAAAACAATATAGAAGTAACAATATGGAAAAACTGTTTCAGGAAAAAGAAAGAAGGAAAGAATGTTTCATCGAATCAGTGGATTTTTCTGTTAATCAAATAAACTTTAAAATCATAACTCCTCTACTTATTAGTGTTTGACTTTAGACAGCATTTTTAAACTTTAGTTTTACAGGTACTTAGATTGGTAGATCAATGTCTATTTCATTATTGCAATTTGAGATTAAATGCATTGAATTTTGAAAAGTTTATAATGTATTACTAGGCATATAAGGCACATAGTAAGTTCTCAAGAATAGAGAGACAATGTAGCACAGCTTTGTAGTTAAAATTTAAGAATCTGAAATAAGATTCATCTCTAATCCTGGATCTATCACTTTTTAGCTGAGTAATGTTTCACAAATTGCTTAATCTCTCTACATAAATTTACTTTTCTGAAAATGAATGTGATAATAAAACATCCAAAACACAGGATACAGTAAGAGCTATGCAGTTGCTAACTATCAGTATTTATAGGGTGGCAGGATAATTTTTTAGATTAACTGACAGTGTTTTTCATCATCTCTATTAGTATTTAACTTGTTCTTGTTCTTCAAAATAAGCAGACAAAAACATGGCCAGTCCTTATAGTCTGAGTTCCAGGCTCACTGAATCTAAGGAATATCACTGGACTGTCTGTGTCACCCCCCTGAGAAGGCCTAAAACAAAAGTTGTCAAAAATCGTTCTCCATTCAGGACTTTGTTTGGGAGTTTCAGCCAGTAAAGTGTTTGCCTACAATGCAGGAGACCCGGGTTGAATATCTGGGTAGGGAAGATCTCCTGGAGAAGGAAATGACAACCCACTCCAGTATTTTTGCCTTGAAAATTCCATGGGTGGAGTAGCCTGGTAGGCTACAGTCCATGGGGTCACAAAGACATGGACACGCCTGAGTGACATCACATTCACATTCACCCTTGACTCAGAGCTAGAACATGAAAGGAGACTGGAAGGACAGAGAGTAGTAGGGATTTGAGGGATTTCTGTGAGTGAGGTAGATGGGATCTTAGAGATTACTGTTGTATGAATCAGAGAAATAACACCTGATATTGTTCTTGACAACATTAGGAGAGGTCTTTGTGTTGAAATTGATTGGTGGCAAGAAATGAAGAGTGAGCATCTTGATGAGGATTATAGCCATGCTACATTGAGTGTGAATGACCAACATATATGTGGTAGTAATACTACCTAATAAGAGCTAATGGTAACAAAGAAAGCTTCAGAAAGAGGCAGTAGAAACATGTCTAATTTTCTAGGTATTCATTTAAGCCCCAGGTGCCTTTTAACCATTTAAAGCTGATATTAATAATGGAGGTCCACAGACCACATTTTGAATAGGAAGTTACTAAATTCTCATTTGGTCTTTAGAACAATCTTTCAACATCTAAATATCTTTTCCTAAATTTCTCTAATTTTTACACTTGTTCTTCAAAAGACATAGCAAGATAGTCTCATTAGCCGTACTTCTAAACACTCATTTCTAAGAAACACTCTATACTGCTATGGAGGCATTTATTAATCATTCATTCATTGACCATATATTAACTAACAATTATTATTCTCTTATCATGTGTCAGATACCATTTTAAGTCTTGGAAATACAGTGATGACAGAGAAAAGGAATGACATCATCTGATTTAAGTGTTAAATCAATAATATCAACAAACACTTGAAAAGATGCTTGACATCATTAGTCATAAGGAGAATGCAAATTAAAACCATAATGAGATACTACTTTACACTTGCTAGAACTACTAGAAACAAAAAATCAAGGAGTAAGTTTTTTGTGAGGCTGTGGAGAAATCAAGACCTTCATACACTGCTTGTAGGAAGATAAATTGGTGCAGGTGCTTTGGAAACCAGGATGTCAGTGGCTCAAGTGATTATTAAGCAAAAAGTTACAATACAATATAATAAGTACTTCTAGCCCTTGGTATATACCAAAGAGAAATTAAAACATATACATGAATGTTCATATATATGAAACCTGTATATGAATGTTCATTTCAACATTATTAATAATAATCAAAAAGAAATAACCTACATATATATCAGTGGACAAATGAATCAATAATACCTGGATTTTCTATAGTGTAGAATTTTATTTAGCCATAAAAAGGAATGAGGTATGATACATGCTAAAATATGAATGAACCCATGTTAATAAAAGAAACTAGTCTTAAATAAAATATATTACGTGACACACATGAATATCTAAATCAGGGAAATCTACATTTCCTGAGAAAGTAGATTAGAGGTTATACAGACTTAAATGGAAGAAAGTAAGGAAATCCACTAGGCCATTAGAGTGTGATCTAAATGAAATCTCTTACAATTATACAGCGGAAGTGACAAGTAGATTTAAGGGATTAAATCTGATACAAAGAATACCTAAGGAACTATGGATAGAAGTTTGTGACATTGTACAGGAGGCAGTAATCAAAACCATCATCAACAAAAAGAAAGGAGAAAAGGTAAAATGGCTATGTCTTTGGAGACCTAACAAATAGCTAAGAAAACAAGGGAAGTGAGAGGCAAAGGAGAAAAGAAAGATACATCCATCTGAATGCAGAGTTCCAAAGAA
>SJYC01081020.1:44-78309 GCA_006408675.1 Madoqua kirkii | reverse complement strand
GAGGAGCCTGGTGGGCTGCAGTCCACGGGGTCGCTAAGAGTCGGACATGACTGATCGACTTCACTTTCACTTTTCACTTTCATGCATTGGAGAAGGAAATGGCAACCCACTCCAGTGTTCTTGCCTGGAGAATCCCAGGGACAGGGGAGCCTGGTGGGCTGCCGTCTATGGTGTTGCACAGAGTTGGACACGACTGAAGCGACTTAGCAGCAGCAGAACAAAACAAAGCTCTAAGCGAATGCTGGTGAGGATGAGGAGATACTATGTTGCTCACTCATTGTTGGTGAAATGAATAGCCACACTTGGTATGGACATAAAAAGAACAAAGGCCAGCATTTGCTTAAAAAATACGAAGTACAAACTGTCATACAGCCCCACAACTGCACTTTGTATTTATCCCAGAGAAATGATCACGTATGTTCACACAAAAATTTATACACAAATGTTCGTGCCAGTTGTATTTATAGTAGCCTAAAACTGGAAGCAGCACAGATGTCCTTCAGTGGATGGACGGCTAGACAGACTGGAAACTCCTCAGTGGATGGACGGCTAGACAGACTGGAAACTCCTCAGTGGATGGACGGCTAGACAGACTGGAAACTCCTCAGTGGATGGACGGCTAGACAGACTGGAAACTCCTCAGTGGATGGACGGCTAGACAGACTGGAAACTCCTCAGTGGATGGACGGCTAGACAGACTGGAAACTCCTCAGTGGATGGACGGCTAGACAGACTGGAAACTCCTCAGTGGATGGACGGCTAGACAGACTGGAAACTCCTCAGTGGATGGACGGCTAGACAGACTGGAAACTCCTCAGTGGATGGACGGCTAGACAGACTGGAAACTCCTCAGTGGATGGACGGCTAGACAGACTGGAAACTCCTCAGTGGATGGACGGCTAGACAGACTGGAAACTCCTCAGTGGATGGACGGCTAGACAGACTGGAAACTCCTCAGTGGATGGACGGCTAGACAGACTGGAAACTCCTCAGTGGATGGACGGCTAGACAGACTGGATACTCCCGTGGCATGGGATATGCGGTGGTAGAAGTCGACTGTAGTCACACACAGTAACCAGGATGAATCTCCAGAGAATCATGCTGAGTGAAAAAGCCAGTCCCAAATGGTTAGGTATAATGTGATTCTATTTCTATATCATTCTTGAAATAGCAATCACACATAAATAGAGATCAAATGGCTCATTTCCAGGGCTTAATGTGGGCTTCCCAGGGGGCTCAGCAGTAAAGAATCCCTGCCAATGCAGGAGACACAGTTCAGTTCCCGGGTCCAGGAGATCTCCTAGAGGAAGAAACGGCGCCCACTCCAGTACTCTTGCCTGGAAACCCCGTGGGCAGAGGAGCCTGACAGGCTGCAGTCTATGGGGTCACACAGAGCTGGACGCCACCGAGTGGCTCAGTATGCCTGCAAGGGTGAATGGCTTGAGTGGGAGGGAAATAGACATGAATATAAAAAGGCAGCATTAGCATCTCTGTAGTGGTGAAATGTTCTGAATCTTGGCTATATCAATATGATAGACTGTTTTTGATGTTGTGTCACTACTAGAGTTTTATAAAATTTTGCCACTGGGAAAACTGGATTACGTGTACATGGTATCTCTGTATTATTTTTTTTACAACTGTGTGTGAATCTAGAATGGTCTCAAAACGAAAAGTTATATATATCTCTTGTCTTGTTCCTTCTTTTGGGGCTTCCCAAAAGAAGTACCAGTCTTTACCACTGGCTCAGCGGTAAAGAGTCCGCCTGCCCATGTGGCAGCCCCAGGAGACTTGGGTTCAGTCCCTGGGTCAGGAAGATCTCCTGGAGTAGGAAATGGCAACCTGCTCCAGCATTCTTGCCTGGAAAATTCCGTGACAGAGGAGCCTGGCAGGCTACAATCCATGAAGCCACAAAGAGCTGGACATGACTGAGCCCATGGATGTGTGCACACACACACACACACACACACACACATGCATGCACACACCCACACATGCACACACAGAGAGACACACACATGCACACACACACGTATACATGCACAATGTACGCACGCACATGTATGTGTGCACACACACACACACACACACACACCCCTTCTTTTCAGTCTGGCTGATGGGGAAGCTAAGATGTTCCCAGGGGAGGAGGAGTGGGAGCCCCAGGTGCTGCTTTCCCTTACACACATGCATGCACGTGCACACACACACACACACACACACACACACCCCTTCTTTTCAGTCCGGCTGATGGGGCGGCTAGGATGTTCCCGGGGAGGGGGAGTGGGAGCCCCAGGCGCTGCTTTCCCTTAGTCCCCTGCGGGGCCCTGTCGTCCTCTGCTCCTGTCGAGGGAGTCTTCGGTCCATGATTCTCTGTCTGGGCTTTGTGCCCATTTCCTCCCTCCATCCATTTGTCTGACCTTGGACAACGCCTGTTTTAACTTGCCCTGGAGTAGTTCGTGCGGTTTCTTACCCACTGCCCGTGCGTGTGTGCTGTTGCTTCAGTTGTGTACGACTCTGTGTGACCCCATGGACTCCAGGCGAGAATACTGGAGAGGGTTGCCGTGCACCCCTCCGGGGGACCTTCTAGACCCACGGATCGAACCCAAGTCTCTTGTGTCTAACCTGCATTGGCGGGTGGATTCTTTACCACTCGCACCACCTGGGAAAGCCCGTTCGCTGCCCACAACTTAGTAAAGAAATCGCTGGGTAAATGCTGCGGAGAGAGCCCGTGCTTCCTGCTGTCACGTGGACTCGTGCGGTCGTAGGATGGGAAGCTGTGAGACAGGCCGGCCCTGCATGGCCGTGTACACGCAGCATGGCAGGCGAAGCACTTGCTGCCACAGACTAGCGGGGGAAGAGAAGGGAGCTCCTGCGGAAAGAGAGGGTGTGCGCATCGAGCGACTACAGTGATTTCATGTAATGATGGAAAGAAAACCGAAGGCTGTGATGGAGTAAGAGGTTTGTCTTCGATACCGTGGTTTGTGTCTAACTCTCCAAGCAGGCGCCATTGGAGCTGAGCCTTGAATTACATGAAGACTCCGCTCATGCAGAGAGCTGGGGAAAGAATCTGGGATGTCTAAGTATAGTAAAGTCAGTCAGTCCATCGCGTTCACTAAGGAGAAACGGGGGTAAGAAGTGAGGCCCGAGAGCTAGGAGGGCCCCTGGGGGGTTTTGTTGCTGTTTGTGGTACAATTTGCATTGGATTCAGTATGAAAGGGACAGCGATTAGAGCGTTTTCTCATTATCCATTTATTTAATCTATTATAAGCAAGATTTTGCCATGAAGTAGTGGGATTTTGCTGAATAAATATGTGGCTCTAGGACTCTAGAAGCTTGCAGTTCATTGAAAGAGATAAGATGAATATACAAACAGCTACAATAGAAAGTTCTAGCTAATTTACATAATGATCGATTTTGTTCTAAAAAGAGCAAACCTTTGGGATTATCCAGCTGTCTGTCACTTCCACATTTTAGCCTAGTAATTGCTACTCTGGTGAGAACAAAATAAAAGAGATTCTTGATAAATAGCTTTAATTGTTTACAAGTTTTTTGATGTTTTTGCCTTTTTAGTGGAATGGAACCATCTTGGATGTCAGAAGGAACACTGAGTTAATGGCGCTTCTCCCCTTCCTTCTGAGGACAGACCCTCTCTTTCAGCACAGTCAATGCCAGAGAGTGTGTCTCGCGGCAGGAACTGGTCCGGGGGTACTGACAGTTTAGATACTTCCTCAAATTCCAGTCTGTGACTTGGACACACCAGAATCCCAGATAATTCTGAATTTTAAAATGTTCTGAACAAGCTCCCCAACCTTATCCCTGGGGAGTCTTACTCTCTTATCAGTGTGTGTATTGCAGAGAAGGGTAGCAGAACTTCAGTTTTTAGGTTTCCCAGGTGATTGGAGAAGGACGTGGCAACCCAGCCCAGTGTTCTTGCCTAGAAAATCCCATGAACAGAGGAGCCTGGCGGGCTACAGTCCGTGGGGTCACAAAGAGCTGGACACGACTGAAGCCGCTTGGCACACAGGTGATCTGAAGTGCGCAGGTTTAGGAAAAAAAAAATGTTTGGTGAACAAACTGGCAAGCAGCAGCTCAACTCACATCCTCAGACTCGGCACCTTGCTCTCTCTTTTTCCTTATCTTAGACTTTTCATTTTGTATTGTAGTATAGCCAATTAACGATGTTTTGACAGTTTAGTGTGAACTCCGAAGAGACTCAGACCTACACGTGCATCCATTGCCCTCCAAACTCTCACCCTGTCCATGCTGCCACACAGCACTGAGCAGAGTTCAAAGGTGAGAGTGCGGCGGTGTCCCGGCGGCACAGTGATGAGATGGGAAGGAGGAGGCGACTCAGATTCAGAAAAGCGGATGAGCTTGCAGAGGAGGAAGGGGGGTCAAGGGTTTCCAAATGGAGACCAGGTGGTAACCTCACTCCGAAACAGAATGTGGAGGGAAGGGCTGGTTTCTGAGAAAATGGTGCCCGTTTGGCAGTGAGATATGTGGGCATCCCTGCTGGCTCAAATGGTAGAGAATCTTCCTGCAATGCAGGAGACCTGAGTTCCCTCAGTTAGGAAGATTCCCTGGAGGTGGGAGCGACAACCCACTCCAGTATTCTTGCCTGGAGAATTCTATGGACAGAGGGGCCTGGCAGGCCACTGTCTGTGGGGTCACAAAGAATCCATCTCGACTGAGTGACTAACACGTGTGTACTTTCTATGGGTTTAAGTCCACGGTGACCTGTCAAGGACGGATAGCCAGCGTAGGCATTCTGACTGAGACTGTTAGCTCTCAGTTTCTGTTTTCTCAGGCTCCCTTGCATCCAGCCTAGGATCTTGTAACTGGGTTCTGGCTAATGGGGGAGTAAAGCCACTGCCAGGCCTGACTCTTAAAAACACATCCCTGCAGGCTCTCTGGTAACTTCTCCTCAGCGACCCTGGAAGACATACGCTCCTGAGGTGTCATCACGAGAGAGAGGCTAGTCCAGAAGACTGATATCAGACTTTGAGTGAACAGCAAATAACCTTTCTTCCTTTTTCCTCAACTCTAGTTTAGAAGGGCTCCATAAAAGGGATCCGTGGGGTCCAGTGAACTGTCTTGCAGGTTTCCCTTGGTGCTCCCTACTTTCTGCAGGATGCAGCTCTCCGTCCACTGGGGGCTGGACTGGAAGACAAACCTGAGAGCTAGCATCACTCCTTTCTCGAGGTTATTCTTTTGGAAACTGTTCATTCTGAAGCCCATAGATCATGCCTTTTATTTCTACTGGATGGGTCTCTCCTGGGAGGGTCTGTAGGCTGTGGAGTAAAGTGAAATGAGTTGCTCAGTCTTGTCTGACTCTTTGCGACCCCCTGGACTATAAAGTCCACGGAATTCTCCAGACAGAACAGTGGAGTGGGTAGACTTTCCCTTCTCCAGGGGATCTTCCCAACCCAGTGACTGGATCCAGGTCTCCTGCACTGCAGGAGGATTCTTCACCAGCTGAGCCATGAGGGAAGCCCAGGAACACGGGAAGCCCAGGAGTGCAGGCTCCCTAATCCCAAGCAGACTTGAGTCACAGAATCTCTAGCCCTTACTACACGGGAATGAAACCAGCTATTTTAACCCAGCATGCTGTGGCTCAGGGCTGCTAAATGCCTGGCACCCTGACCAGCTGCCTCAGTGTCTCCTGGGAACTCACTAGAAACACGTATTCCCAGGCTCCACTGAGGCCTGTTGAATCTGAGTGTTAACAAGCCATCCAGGTGGCTCTGGAAGAGGCTACAGCTCGAGAACAATGGCCTAGTGCGTATCCAGCCTTGCCGGCGTCTCCCTCCTGTTCCCCATCGTTTCCGTCTTAAACGACGAAGACTGCAAGGGTTAAACTAGAAAAGAGCGTGGCATTGCAGCTCGCTCATAATAGTGCTGGTTGTTTTCTGGCAAAGTGCAAACAACACGCCCTCCTCTCGCCAAAGCGTGCACCTCTGCCGCAAGCTTTGGTAAAAGAACTGAATCCACTGTGCTATCAGGAGAAGAGGGGAAGCGTGATTCATCCGGCATGAGAAGAGCTACACGTTTGCTCTCGTGTGCTCTAATCATAGCACCAGGGAAAGACCAAAGTGACTTTTTGGTAAGGTAAAGGATTAGAAGAATATATAATAATTTCTCATAAAAGTACAAGAAAGCTGATATTAAAGACCTTTAAAGGATAAATCTCAGCACGTTGCTCTTTTATGTATGCAAGTGATAGAGAGACAGGTATGGAGCTGGAAGAGATGAGACTCTGTGAGGCTGGCCCTTTGATTAGAGGAAGGGCTTCTGGAATCCAGGTAGGCCCCCATCCTTTCCACTTTCAATTTTCTCCTTAAAAGTCGTACAGACCAGGCCAGCCCCGTTCACCAGTCCTCAACTACAAAGAGTTGGGAGATGGTGCCTCAAGACAGCCCATCTTTTTCAATCATTTTGAAGGAAACTTCAGTGATGAAAGCAGATCTGTGAGTGGGTGCGTTTTAATTCACAGTTAACAAAAGAAGCCGTCTTCACTGTGGACGGTCAAACGCCAGCCCGTTAAGAAGCGTGTCGTCAGTGCAACAGGGGACGCTAAGCGTGGCTGCACGCACACGTAGAACCGACTGGTAAAGGTAAATTGAACACGGAGGCACCGATGCTTTGCAAAAGTGGAACAAAAAATGAGCAAAGAATAGAAATTGCTGGAGATAATGGTTGCTATGGCAATTGTTTGTCCAGAACTCAAACTGCGGTAACTCAGGTAAGAGGGACTGAGATAAAAGCCCTTAGCAGACCTCCCCCACTGTGGCTTGGGGCTGCTGCCGGCTGGAGCAGCGTGGCCACCCTCCCCTCGCCCTTGGAAGCCCCAGCACCGCTGCGGTCTGCTGAGGGGGTGCTCTGCCGGCCCTCGCAGAGCACCGGGGGGTGTCCGGCCTCCTCAGCCTTCGGGAAACACACCAGACACGGCAGGGAGAAGTGCCGGGCCTGGCACAGCTGTTCCGACACACTCCCCGGAAGCGCAAGCCATCTTCTATCAGTAAAAGTGCAAAGAGGTGGGATTTTTTTTTTATCAAGGTTGCAAAATGTTGGATGGGGAGAAGCAACCCACCAGCAGTTTCCTTCCCTCCGTGTGGCTGCCTGCACCCTTCCTCCCGTGTAATTACCCATCTGTTTGAGAGGGAGGCGATGCTTCCTGTGACATTTAGAAGAAAGGCACCTGTTTGTAGAGAAGCAGGAATAATCTAGTTTGCAGGCATCCTTGGCCCTTAAATTTGCCTTTCCCGACTCAATACAATGGGTTTTTCTTTTTCATAATCATATTGCTCTGACTGTAGACTTTTCAAATCCTTCTTTTCACCTCTCATATGTCATTCTTTGGATCAGCTTCTAGTTGGAAAGCTGTTCTTGGAGAAGAAAGCAAAAAAAAAAAAAAAGAGAGAGAGAGAGGAATCATGTGGGAAGAGGAAGAGAGGTTTGAGGGCAGCAGGAATGTGTTGAAAATAGTCTCTTTTCTCCTAAATTCTATAACCATGTTTTATGATCTTTTCATCTTGCACGGTTGGTTGGTGAGAAATGGAACATTTGCATTTCAAGGTCGACAAAGGCTTTAACTGACGTCCAGTAACCAGGGAAACTTAATGAGAAGTTGCAGTGGTTGAATTCGTAACAACCTGTTTTCTGTGGTAGCCAGACAGACGGCTTTGTATACACAAACACGAAAGCGCCCTGCTTGTCAGGCGCCGTATCTAATTAGCTAGAACCCGAAAACCTGCACTAATGATATTTCTATGCCAGGAGAGTTTGAGAAATTGCACTTCAGTTTGGATGTTTTAAAACAGTAGGAATTGCCAGAAGTTATACACATAAATAATACAGCCAACAGGATTGAAGATTAGAGCTCTACATCACTGAATTCTCGCCGCAGCACTATGAGGTGGTGGATCTGTTGTCTGTTGCTGCCGCAAAATAATTAGCACAAATTTAGTGGCTTGAAACAACATCCATTTATTATCTCACAGTCTGCAGGTCTGAAGACCAACATAGACCTCACTGGGCTAAATGCAAGCTGATGCATCAATGTGGATCGTTGTAACAAATGTACCATCTGGTGGGGAATGTGGGTGATGAGGGGACATACGTGTGACGGGCAAGAGGGTAGATGTGGAATCTCTGTCCTATACCTTCCTTTCTATCTTGCTGTGAACTAACTGATCAAACCAGTCAATCCTAAAGGAAATCAACCCTGAATATTCACTGGAAGGACTTCTGCTGAAGCTCCAATACTTTGGCCACCTGATGTGAAGAGTGGACTCATTGGAAGAAACCCTGATGTTGGGAGAGATGGAAGGCAAAAGGAGAAGAGGGTGCCAGAGGATGGGATGGTTAGATAGCATCACTGGCTCAGTAGAGTTGAAACTGAGCAAATGCTGGGAGACAGCGGAGGACAGAGGAGGCTGGTGTGCTGTAGTCCATGGGTCGCAAAGAGTCAGACATGACTTGGCGACTGAAAAGCAGCAACATAAAAATAAAATAAATATTGAAAATAAACATTTTTAAATTAATTAAGCTTTAAAAATAAAAAATGGAGGGAGACGGTGGGGAGTTTCCGGAGGGAGGGAATGTGTGTGTCCCTATGGCTGATTCATGTTGAGGTTTGACAGAAAACAGCAAAATGCTATAAAGCATTTATCCTCTAATACAGTAATTAATTTAAAAAGTTTAAAAAAATAAGAGTAAAACCGTGCCCTGAGTCCATGCTGGACCTTGAAAAGACAGAGAGAATTCCTGAACCCAACCCACAGCCTGGAGCCCAGCTCAGACCAGGCCAATAAGGGGGCCCCTGCTGGCCTGCAGATCTGTAAGTGAGAGGATACACTTGCTGTTGTAAACCACTGAGCTTTTGAGGTTGTTTGCAGAGTAACAGTATTATAGAAAGAACAAATGTACACTTCCACTCCAACTAATAATCTCCATGGTCTAAAAAGCCACGTGTTTTGTAGGCAACAAGCCCTGTTACCCTATTCAGTTCTGAAAGGTGTCCAGAGGTCTTGCCATAAACAGAAATTGTCCCCAGGGATGAATCATGTCAACTGGTGGCTAAAAGTCCAGTCTGATTCTGGAGAGGTCAGTGTTGGAAGACACATATCAGAGAGACATCTCCTGTTGCTCTTTTGTTAGATATTAACTTGAATCAAAATATGCCATTTACTTTGTAATCCTGTCCTTGTTTGTTAAACCCTCCCATGTGGGAAATATTAATACCTGCTTCATTCAGTTGTCATGAAGATTAAATGAGAATACTCAGCACCTCAAATTCATAACACAATATCTGCTGCATGGGAAGAGATTAGTAAATGTTAGCTGTTAAGTACAAACACTTGGAAAGACAAAGATGGGTACATTTGTTAATTCTTTCTTTATTGAATCAATTGCTGCCGAAGGTATCACAGGTGTTTTATTCTTTTAAGAATAGTAATACTTGAAAAATAAGCTAATTGATATAACATCCGTAGACGGTTGGGGTTTACACAATATAAAAGAAAATATTTTTAAGTAAGGAAAAGAATCATCTGTGTGATAACCTTAAAAAACTGTGAAAAAAGAAAAATGTGAATAATTAGCAAAATCATTCAGCATATACTATTTTACAAATAAGTATAAAGCATTATTTGGGTAAGTCAATTACTAGAAACTTGGATATACTCCAGTTAAAAGAAAAAAGCATCAATTTAGAATTCAAGTATAATGAGATTGTCACAACGTGAACAAACTCGTTGACATTCAGAGAATTCTCGGCTTGCTTGCCAAATTAATGGATTAGGCTCTCTCAATAGTATTTGATTCAGCAAGGTAAACCTCTTAAGAAGAAATAATTTGAATAAAGAAAGATACATGCTCAGTTGTGTCTAACTCTTTGTGGCTCCAAGGACTGGAACCTGCCAAGCTCCTCCGTCCGTGGAATTTTCCAGGATCGTGGGTTGCCATTTCTGTGGCCCAACCACGAATGGGAAAGAAGCAAAGGTGAGTGGTTCTACGAAGACCTGTGCTTAGCTATTTTTGGAATATAATTGGTCAACAATGTTGGTTTCTCCTGTAGAGCATGAATCAGCTAAGTGTATAACGCATATCATCTCCCCCTTGAATCTCCCTCCCATCCGCACCGTCCCATCCCTCTAAGTCTTCAGGGAGCACCAAGCTGAGCTCCCTGAGCTACAGCAGTTTTCATTTTAAAAAGAGCAATAATGGAATATGAGCTGCATCTTTTACAGATGTGGGTACACTTTGCATTTGGCTGATATTAGCGTGCAGCCTTTGTTTCAGTGAGAAAGTGTGTTCGGGTTAACGGGCAGCGGCTGTCACCGTGTGGTGCAGATGCTGCAGGAAGAGGAGCCAGTAGCTCTGACCTCTTTGTGGTCAGTTGTTCTCAGTCTCCATCCAGGATCTCAGAGGAGGTGAACAAGTCAGCTGTAGGGTCCGTTTCATCTGATTTTATTCAGGTTTTAGGTGGATGTACAGTACTTGTGTTGTCTGGGAAGAAGATCCATAGATTTTATCAGTTTTTCAGCAGTCCTTATCTAACTTTTAAGCTTGAAGTGATTTTCTTAATGTTAGGCAACAAAACAGATCGAGGACTATGCTATAGTCTCTGCTCATAAGTGACAGTGGAATCTTTCAGAAGCTATTGAATTTTACATGTTTCAGTTTCCATATATTTATGATGGGATTATTGTTCTTTAACCCAGAGAATTGGGGTGGAAATATGAAAAAAAAAGTGTAAAAATTTAAACTTCATGCAGAAAAGATCTCATGGTATTTCTGCTTTTCTATATCATGACCAAGCCATCTAGCCTTAATTATATGTGAGTCTCTACTTCTACTAGTTAAGTGCTGATAAGTTTCCAATTCAAAACATTCAGAGCCCAGCAAGCCCGTGGTTTGCAGCCTAAAATGTTCAATAGTCACTGTGTGACTTGATTTCCTCACCCTGGGCCTCTTTAAAGTTAAAAAGGCAAACATTCTGGCTTACTTTTTTGTCTCAGTTTAAACCTAATGAGTCCAATGCCAGCTCTTTTTTTTTTTTTTTTGTAGGAGATTGGTGGCACAGTGATAATAACTTTTTTCCTAGCAACTCAATTATTTTTAATGATTTACACAAGGTAATTACTGTTGACAGATGTCCAGATCCTGAGAGCAAGGAAATATTCATTTCCAAGCCTGGTTTTATGTTTGCCATTGATTGAAGCTTTTGGCAATGATTAGCTATCAGAGACTGAGAAATGTCAAGGAAAATTGAGAAGAGAAATAGACAAGCAGGGAATTGAGACTTAAAGATCAAGCAGGAAAAGAAAATCCTTTAAAAAAGAAATTTGTACAGAAAAGCAGAGATAATATTTTTGTATTGTCTGAGACTTTTGGTTGAAAGTCAAAGAAACTGAATTCGTAATGACTTAAGCAAAGAAAGAATAGATCAGTGCGAATGCACATGACCTGAACATCTCATGTTGCCCAAGCTTTAGGCCTGGCTGATTCTAGGGGATCGAAGGATTTTGAGAGTGTATCTTCCTTGCTGTCTCTTGGGTTTACCACCTTATCTGCTGGCTCCTCTGTAAGCCAGCTCTCTCACACTACTTAGGGTCCCTAGCAACTATAGACATGCATTCCCTTTTAGCTCACAGCCCTAGTGAAAGGGGGGTTTTCTTACTGGCTGTTTTTTCTGAAGTCTTAGAATTAAGTTTTGTTAGCTTGTCTTGGGTATTAGACCCATGAAAGACCCAGCTAACATGTGTGAGATAGAGCTGTCTGAATAACCAGATGTGATTCATGTATCCACAACCAGAGCTAGGGGGTAATGTTCATCCATAGGAATAGCATAGTACCTCATAGGAAAAATCGAAGTTCAATTTCAAGACAAACAGGTAAACCCAAAACAAGAATGCTATAGCACTGTGCTTGAAAATTAGCTTATAAAAATCATCTTGAGTTTTTATTGTCATCAAATATTAAGAATCATAGGGACTTTGATTTTCTATATCAAATTTGCCTTTTCAGAGATACGAATTCTAAAACAGGACTTCAGAGGCTTATTCAGAATTCACAGTGAATTATAGGGCCAAGAAAGAAACCCAGGACTTCATATTTTTACCATATTATCTAGAGATAATGACTACATTTGCAGATAGAGTCATAGCTATCATGTTTTACTTTGGAGGGCATCTTTTCCCCTTCTCTGTCTTTCTGTTCTCATTTCCTTCAATACACATTCATTGGAGACTACTTATACTATAATCCAGGCCATCTTCTTCCAGCTCCTAAGTGAGAATTTGTTCTGTGCTTAGCCTTGATTCAAGGTGTGTTTGATAAGCAGCTTATAGTCCAATCACAGTCCCGAGCGGCGCAGCCGGGTCAGCAGCCGGCATCTCCTCTGGGTGCAGGTGCTTCCCGGCGGGGGGCCGGCTCCTGCCACTTGGCTTCAGACCCCACCGTCTCTGAGGGCTGGGTAGCAAGGATGGAGAATCATGTCCCCGTGGGTAGGATGCTAGCAGTGAGCACAGCGACAACCCAGCCCTGGGAAGACGCGCCCGCTCTCAGCACAGCAGGCGGGCGGCCCGGGGTCCTGCGCCCGTCTCTTCCCTGGGCGTCCCCCGAAGTGGAGCAGACTCCAGCTCTGTTTCTCCAGTTATGAAGCAGTCTTTGACTTATACCCCAGTCCCGTGGTGGTGTTTTTCCTACCATGGTCGTATTGCTTTGGCGACACCAGTTGAGTACATGATTTCTTCCGAAATTTTGAGTTTGGGAGAGAACTATATTCATATTTGCTAATGGAACAGGGAAGGATGAACTAAAAGGATCAGAAGGAAATCTGATGCACTACAATCAAAAGAGAAAGTGGGTTTGATACAATTAGGGGCACATACAGTTCATTTTGGAGACTTCCCACAGGAAACAAATTGCTGGTCTGCCATTCCAAGATCCTTCAATCGTGTCAAAATATATCCTGATTATCAGTAGCAGGGTTTGATTGGTACACTTTTCCACTTTCCTGTTTAGCAGTTTTGGGAGAAAAGGAAAGCAATATGGATGTAAAAACGTAGAACACTCACCAGCTGAAATTGTCATCAGAAGCATTGTCATGCTAATGATACTGTTGAAATGGACTTGCCTGTCAAAAAGGGCCGTCTTCCTCTGAACCAGGAGGTCCACTATTTGATGAGAAGGTCTCAGCGGAGCCGTGTGGTGGCGCCCTGGTGATGTGCCCCACTCACAGTGGCAGTCACCTGAAGCCCTTTCACTTTCATCTGTTCAACCAGGTTGTGTCAAGTTCGAGAGGAATTTATTTCTGTTTTCCCACACACCTAAAAGATATGATTAGACTTCATCATGAAATATCAGTGTGTACTTGATTACTAGGAAGCAGAGCTCACATTGTTTTTGGTTGTGCTGGTTTTCATGTATTCTGTGCCTCATTAATATTTTAGAGCGACTTTTCCCTGCCGTATGACAGTAATCCACGTTTGTTGATTTGGAAAATGAAATGGAAAGGTTAGAGAAGTGTAAAGCAACACGGGGCATTTTCTTTGGGCTTCCCAGGGGGCACTAGTGGTGAGAACCCGCCTGCCAGGGCAGGAGGCTGGTTGCTCCCGGGTCGAGAAGCTCCCCTGGAGGAGGGCACGGCAACACGCGCCAGTGCTCCCTCCTGGAGAATCCCGTGCACGGGAGCCTAGTGGGCTGCAGCCCGCGAGCGGCCGAGAGTCGGACGCGACGGGGGCAAGGGCGCAGCCGCGAGCGCCTCAGTCTGCTGCTGCAGTATTCAATGATTTGTCTAGCGCTTTCCTCTTTGTGTATTTATGAAAATGTATGTAATTAATTCCTCAAGTCTGCATACCACTGATTATGCTGCACATACACATTTATAAACTGTATCAGAAATGACGTTTTCCAGGAGCATTTTATACATTCCCCTTGTCAATAATGGTTTTGTAGTACTTGGGTTAATAGGTGAGTCAACGTCTATTTGTTAGATTGTTTATCATTTTCAGTGTTTTGCTGTTATGAAAACATTCCAACAAATGTAATGATAGTATTTCTTCAATTATATTATCTTTTAAAAACTATATTTATTTTTAATTCACTGATGACTGCTTCACAATGCTGGTTTGATTTCTGTCATATGTCAACATGAATTAGCCATGAGTTCACATATGTGCCCTTCTTCTTGAACCCAATTTGTATTACCTTAAGTAAACCAAAAACCTTACTCCTTAAACCACTAAAGAAAAATTTATTTATTTTTTTGAGTTTTGTTTAATATAAATTTATTTATTTTAATTGGAGGTTTATTACTTTACAATATTGCATTGGTTTTGCCACACATCAGCATGAATCCGCCACGGGTGTACACGTGTTCCGCATCTTGAACCCCCCTCCCACCTCCCTCCCCATCCCATCCCTCTGGGTCATCCCCAATGTAAATGTAACAACTTTTTCTAATGGAAATGCATAGTTGACTTGAAGAGCTATTTATTAATATAAGTGAGAAAAAAGAAGCAGAAATTCAGTAAATTAGAAACAAAGTCACATTTCTTTCTCTCAGTTTGTTATTTCCTCAATTTGTATCTAATTCATTTTATCGGATTTTGTTTGAATATTCTGCTTTCTCTTGATCACGTGAGAATCCGTCATGATATGACTGAAATGAGCGGCTGCCGTGCTGTGGAAGTTGGTGAGCTTTGTTTTTATGCGTGCAAGCTGCATCCTGTTGGCAGCTTTGGGGAAGCGGAATGGAGAGTGTCTGCTGTGTGAAGCTGGGAATCTTAAGTTAGGGTGTCAATTTAGCCTTTATTGATCATGAATGTGTCTACTGAATTACAGTTTCCAAATTTGTCTATTTAGTTAGTTAGCTATTTAGATGGAAGTACTGCTGCCTGGAGCATCCCATGGAGGGATTCTGGTGGGCTGCAGTCCATGGGGTCGCAACTGAGCGACTCAGACACAACTGAGCGACTTCACTTTCACTTTTCACTTTCATGCATTGGAGAAGGAAATGGCAACCCACTCCAGTGTTCTTGCCTGGAAAATCCCATGGGTGGAAGAGCCTGGTGGGCTGCAGTCCATGGGGTCACTCAGAGGCGGACACGACGGAAGTGACTTAGCAGCAGCAGCAGCAGCAGCAGAGTTGACTTACAATGCTGTGTTAGTTTCTAGGATAGAGCAAAGTGATTCAGTCATACAAATATATTGCATATTATATTTTATGTTCTGTGCACATGTATATTATTTTATGCATTTCATATATTTATGTATTCATAGTATTTTACAACATAACATGTCATAATTATAATATTCATAATATGTATCATTTTCATGTACGTTTCCATTATGGTTTATCAAAGGAGATTGAATATAGTTCCGTGTGCTGAACAGTAGGACCTTACTGTTTATCCATTCTATATCTAACAGCTTGCATCTGCCAACCCCACACTCCCTGCCCAACCCTCCGCTCCCCCACCCTGCCCTGCCCAGCAGCCCCAAGAGGTCTGTGAGTCTCCATTTCTAAGCTTACTCAATGAGATGATTCTTCTGAACCCTAGCTTGCAGACAGGGAAAGAACCTGGAAAATGGTGTGAAAATGCTCTGTGAGCAGTTAAGCAGTACACTCTTGCTTATTCACTTATTATCAATTAAACTTTGATTTTTAAGATGAGCAGATACTACCAGGCAGTTGTTAAGAAGTGATATTGAGATACCATGTGCTTTCTACTCAGTTTCCCCTTGAAAGTAAGATGTTGCAAAAACCTGTAAAACAACAGCATGATCAGGACGTTGGCATTAGAAATACAGTCGAAATCACGGTGTCCCCATCACTGCAGGGCTCTGCTCTGACACCATAGACCCATTTCACACCCTCGCGCAGAGCCGCCGGCAGCTGGTGCTCTCCATCCTGCAGCTGGGCTGTTTCAAAAGTGTCACAGAAACAAAGCTGTATAGGAGGTGACATTTTAAGACTTTTAAAAATAGTCAGCATAATTCCCTCAAGATTCATCAAGGTTGTTGCATATATTAACAATGAAATTACATTGATTGATTTTCTAATATCAAACTAGACTTGCATCTTCAAACTGTTGTCATAGTTGGTATGTCTTTTATATGAACCAATATATATATGTGTGTTGTATTGGGGAAGCGGAATGGAGAGTGTCTGCTGTGTGAAGCTGGGAATCTTAAGTTAGGGTGTCAATTTAGCCTTTATTGATCATGAATGTGTCTACTGAATTACAGTTTCCAAATTTGTCTATTTAGTTAGTTAGCTATTTAGATGGAAGTACTGCTGCCTGGAGCATCCCATGGAGGGATTCTGGTGGGCTGCAGTCCATGGGGTCGCAACTGAGCGACTCAGACACAACTGAGCGACTTCACTTTCACTTTTCACTTTCATGCATTGGAGAAGGAAATGGCAACCCACTCCAGTGTTCTTGCCTGGAAAATCCCATGGGTGGAAGAGCCTGGTGGGCTGCAGTCCATGGGGTCACTCAGAGGCGGACACGACGGAAGTGACTTAGCAGCAGCAGCAGCAGCAGCAGAGTTGACTTACAATGCTGTGTTAGTTTCTAGGATAGAGCAAAGTGATTCAGTCATACAAATATATTGCATATTATATTTTATGTTCTGTGCACATGTATATTATTTTATGCATTTCATATATTTATGTATTCATAGTATTTTACAACATAACATGTCATAATTATAATATTCATAATATGTATCATTTTCATGTACGTTTCCATTATGGTTTATCAAAGGAGATTGAATATAGTTCCGTGTGCTGAACAGTAGGACCTTACTGTTTATCCATTCTATATCTAACAGCTTGCATCTGCCAACCCCACACTCCCTGCCCAACCCTCCGCTCCCCCACCCTGCCCTGCCCAGCAGCCCCAAGAGGTCTGTGAGTCTCCATTTCTAAGCTTACTCAATGAGATGATTCTTCTGAACCCTAGCTTGCAGACAGGGAAAGAACCTGGAAAATGGTGTGAAAATGCTCTGTGAGCAGTTAAGCAGTACACTCTTGCTTATTCACTTATTATCAATTAAACTTTGATTTTTAAGATGAGCAGATACTACCAGGCAGTTGTTAAGAAGTGATATTGAGATACCATGTGCTTTCTACTCAGTTTCCCCTTGAAAGTAAGATGTTGCAAAAACCTGTAAAACAACAGCATGATCAGGACGTTGGCATTAGAAATACAGTCGAAATCACGGTGTCCCCATCACTGCAGGGCGCTGCTCTGACACCATAGACCCATTTCACACCCACGCGCAGAGCCGCCGGCAGCTGGTGCTCTCCATCCTGCAGCTGGGCTGTTTCAAAAGTGTCACAGAAACAAAGCTGTATAGGAGGTGACATTTTAAGACTTTTAAAAATAGTCAGCATAATTCCCTCAAGATTCATCAAGGTTGTTGCATATATTAACAATGAAATTACATTGATTGATTTTCTAATATCAAACTAGACTTGCATCTTCAAACTGTTGTCATAGTTGGTATGTCTTTTATATGAACCAATATATATATGTGTGTTGTTGTTTAGTCACTAAGTCACGTCCAACTCTCTGTGACCCATTGGACTAAAGCCCACCAGGCTCTTCCTGGATATACAGACTTAACACATATACGTGTGTGTATGGCTCAGAGGTGAAAGCATCTGCCTGGAATGCTGGAGACCCAGGTTCAATCCCTGGGTCGGGAAGATCCCCTGGAAAAGAAAATGGCAACCCACTCCAGTACTCTTGCCTGGAGAACCCCATGGAGGGAGAAGCCTGGTAGGCTACAGTCCATGGGGTCGCAAAGAATCGGACACGACTGAGCAACTTCACTTCATGTGTGTGTGTGTATATATATATATATAAAAACCTTAAAATATAATGTATGGACATCTGTCTTTTATTTATTTTTTTTTGGTGCACCTGACTTTTACTGACCAAAAAGAGCAGCATAACTTTGGAGCTGGGGATGGGTAGCTTCAGCCTGGCTTCCCCGCCCTGCCCTCGGAAAGGAGGCTGTTCTGGTCAGTGTGACTCTGACTACCCCGCCAGTGTGCAGCATTTTCGATGTGTTCACAGAATCGCCATCATCAGTACTACCATCATCATCACCACCGTCATCATTAAGGCATACTATATACGAGACTGAATCCAAGCATCCACCCATCATCACACTCCGTTAAGCTTCAGATCACTTATATTTACCAGCAATACCCTCCGTAGTCATCTTTCACGCCTCAAGTCTGCACATACTGACGTGACCATAGAGTTTCCTAACTTCGAAGTTCTCTGTTCATCAACCATCATGCTTTTTCATAACATGTCATCATTACACAGGCAATCATTGTTTAAAAAATTTGTGACTAGTTTGCTGAAATCCTTATTTTTATCCACACATAAAACAGGCAAAATTAAAAAAAAATTTTTGTTGGCTATTTACAAGATAACCATTTAAAGTTTTTAAAACTGTGATTGTGTATCTCACTCGAAGATCCTTTTTCAAATGATCAAAGAAAATTTAAGATGAATACAATGACTGCTATAAAAGTTGATATGCATATAACGCAGAAGGAAAAAAAGGCTCGGTGTGACACTGACCCAGAACTGCCGCTGGGGACAGAGTGGGCAACCCTGCGAAGGCAGCAGGACCCTTCCCGCCAGGCGCAGCCTCAGCACACACAGCTCTGTATCTTGGTAAAATGCTTGTGGCTCTGGGGCGTTCCCATTCAGATCAGTTGTGGATGACTGAAACAGAAAACACTGTATTCTCTACTACCAAATGTGTACTGAGTAGATTTAGAAAAATAATTCAATTTTTAAATCACTCTAGAACTCAGTATTTCCTCTACCAAATAACTTCAGAAAAAATTCTGAAAACAAGAATGGAAATGCATATTGAAATTCTTTATTTCCAAGGCTCCAGCATCTAAGAGGGAGAAGGCAATGGCACCCCACTCCAGTACTCTTGCCTGAAAAACCCCATGGACGGAAGAGCCTGCTGGGCTGCAGTCCATGGGGTCGCTAAGAATCTGACATGACTGAGCGACTTAACTTTCACTTTTCACTTTCATGCCTTGGAGAAGGAAATGGCAACCCACTCCAGTGTTCTTGCCTGGAGAGTCCCAGGGATGGCGGAGCCTGGTGGGCTGCCGTTTATGGGGTCACACAGAGTCAGACATGACTGAAGCGACTTAGCAACAGCAGCAGCATACCAAGAGAGGTCCATGCTCTTTTTAAATGGGAAGGGGCAACCTACTGTAATCTCATCAATTACTAATTTCTTTTGGACAAAACTTCCTTGGAAAAAAATTAGTACTGACTATTCAAATGTTCATGGTGTATAAAGCATTTTCATTGCAATGAATAACTGTCTGTTAGAGTCTTGGAACTTAATTAAATGTCCTGAATTATAACTGTTCACTGGCTGTAAAAGTATTTTCCCTGAGATCTGTGGCTATCTCTCTGCCATATTTCACCTTGTAAATTTGAATGTGCATTTTTGTAAATCAGAGTCACAGCTATTTATATGGCAGTTGCTGAACTTCAATTATTGGTCATTGCTGGCACTATATTAAGTCTACAGATACATGTGAAACTGAGCACTTAAAAGAAGTCTAAAAATGTCAGATGAACTTTTTATGCATTGCTGCATGTTATCCTCAGTTCAGTTCAGTTCAGTTCAGTTCAGTCACTCAGTCGTGTCCGACTCTTTGCAACCCCATGAATCGCAGCACGCCAGGCCTCCCTGTCCATCACCAACTCCCAGAGTTCAATCAGACTCACGTCCATCGAGCCTGTGATGCCATCCAGCCATCTCATCCTCGGTCGCCCCCCTTCTCCTCCTGCCCCCAATCCTTCCCAGCATCAGAGTCTTTTCCAATGAGTCAACTCTTCCCATGAGGTGGCCAAAGTACTGGAGTTTCAGCTTCAGCATCATTCCTTCCAAAGAAATCCCAGGGTTGATCTCCTTCAGAATGGACTGGTTGGATCTCCTTGCAGTCCAAGGGACTCTCAAGAGTCTTCTCCAACACCACAGTTCAAAAGCATCAGTTCTTTGGCACTCAGCTTTCTTCACAGTCCAACTCTCACATCCATACATGACCACAGGAAAAACAATAGCCTTGACTAGATGGACCTTAGTCGGCAAAGTAATGCCTCTGCTTTTGAATATACTATCTAGGTTGGTCATAACTTTTCTTCCAAGGAGTCAGCATCTTTTAATTTCATGGCTGCAGTCACCATCTGCAGTGATTTTGGAGCCCCCCCACCCACCAAAAAAATAAAGTCTGACACTGTCTCCACTGTTTCCCCATCTATTTCCCATGGAGTGATGGGACCGGATGCCATGATCTTCGCTTTCTGAATGTTATCCTCAGATACCATTTATTTGAATCATCTCATCAAAAGCAGTTTCCCAAGAGGAAAGTTTGAGAAGTTAGCGGCTCTTTTCTCGGTGCTCTTGGATCTGGGGGCGTCTCCCGTGCGGTTTGTCTCTTTTAATGCCTTGTTTCAGTCTGACTGCTGCTGACAGCTTGTCACCTGAGGACGCAGGCTGTGCTGGGCAGGCCTCGTCGACATTGATGTTAGTTTAAGAGCTGCCCCTTCGGTGCTTCTTAGAAAGTTTAGGGAGTCTGTTCTCTGCCAGAGCAATACTTCTTTAGGATGAAATCGAAATCTGGTTTGATAGTAAAAAGGACATTTCAGTTCAGTGCCTGTGGAAAATTTAAGTGGGGAAGTTTCTAACAGAATCTGCAGTCTATTTTCAGATCAGAAGAGTAACATGGTGTTACCACCGGAAGCTAACAAGGTCTGAATCTTTATGCATGAGTCACAGTATGTTTAAAAGAAGTTGGAAAAAGCAAATAGATGAACTCCTGCTCTCTGACCTGGGGCCCAAATCCAGCTTACTGTCTGGTTTTGTACAGTTTATAAGCTAAGAATGGTTTTTTCACTTACAAAGATTGAATTAAAAATAATATTAATGATATAAAATTATATTTAAATTTCAGTGTCCATAACTTAAAGACACAGCAAAGCATTAGAGTCTATGGGTACTTTTGTCTCATAACAGAGCTGAGCAATTGAAAGAGATACCATATCATCCACAGTTGTAAACTGTTCACCATCTAACCTTTAACAGAAAATCTACTCCTGGTATATTTACAAATTTAGTATTTATGCTGTTTCCATCATCTAAGTGTCTTTGTATAATACATTGTAAATATTTTTGAAACTAGTTGAAACTTCATATGTAAATAGCTGTGCATATTTATATATATTTTAATATTAGTTAAGGTCAAATTTGCCTGTTACTCCAGGTGTTTCTTGACTTCCTACTTTTGCATTCCAGTCTCCTACAATGAAAAGGACATCCTTTTTGGATGCAATATTGCTCTTTATAGCATTGGGCCTTGCTTCTATCACCAGTCATCCACAGCTGGGTGTTTTTTTTTTTTGTTTGTTTGTTTGTTTTTGCTTTGACTCGGTCTCTTCATTCTTTCTGGAGTTATTTCTCCATTGATCTCCAGTAGCATATTGGGCACTTATTGACCTGGGGAATTCATCTTTCAGTGTCCCATCTTTTTGCCTTTTCATACTGTTCATGGGGTTCTCAAGGCAAGAATACTGAAGTGGTTTGCCATTCCCTCCTCCAGTGGACCACATTTTGTCAGACCTCTCCCCGACGACCTGCCCCTCTTGGGTGGCCCCATGGGCATGGCTCAGTTTCACTGAGTTAGACAAGGCTGTGGTCCATGTGATCAGATTGGTTAGTTTTCTGTGATTGGTTTTCATTCTCTCTGCCCTCTGATGGAGAAGGATAAGAGGCTTATGGGAGCTTCCTGATGGGAGAGACTGACTGAGGGGGAAACTGGGTTTTGTTCTGAGGGGTGGGGCCAAGCTCAGTAAATCTTTAACCCAATTTTCTGTTGATGGGACTGTGTTCCCTCCCTGTTATCTGACCTGAGGTCAAACTATGGTGGAGACAGTGAAGATAAGGGCGACTCCCTTCAGAAGGTCCCAGCACCCACTGCTACACTCAGTGCCCCCGCTCTGCAGTAGCCACCTCTGACCCACACCACTGCCACAGACTCCTGCACACTCATGGGCAAGTCTGGGTCAGTCTCCTGTGGGATCACTGCACCTTTCTCCTGGGTCCTGTGCACACAGAGTTTTGTTTGTGCCCTCCTGGGGTCGGTTTCCCCTGTCCTGTGTAAGTTTTGCCAGTTCTGTGGTGGGGATAATGGCGACCTCCTCCAAGAGGGATTATGCTACCCAAGTCTGCTGCACCCAGAGCCCCTGCCCCTGCAGCAGTTCACGGCTGACCTCTTCCTCCACAGGAGATGCTCACAGTTCTGTCTCAGTCGCTGTGGGGTCTCTGGGTCCTGGTGTGCACAAGGAGAATGCACTGGTCATAGCAAACATCCTCTTCTAACAACACAGGAGAAGACTCTACACATGGGCATCACCAGATGGTCAGTACAGAAATCAGGTTGATTACATTCTTCGCAGTAAAGGATGGAGAAGCTCTACACAGTCAGCAAAAACAAACCGGGAGTTGTAGGCAAGTCTGGGTCAGTCTCCTGTGGGATCACTGCACCTTTCTCCTGGGTCCTGTGCACACAGAGTTTTGTTTGTGCCCTCCTGGGGTCGGTTTCCCCTGTCCTGTGTAAGTTTTGCCAGTTCTGTGGTGGGGATAATGGCGACCTCCTCCAAGAGGGATTATGCTACCCAAGTCTGCTGCACCCAGAGCCCCTGCCCCTGTAGCAGTTCACGGCTGACCTCTTCCTCCACAGGAGACGCTCACAGTTCTGTCTCAGTCGCTGTGGGGTCTCTGGGTCCTGGTGTGCACAAGGAGAATGCACTGGTCATAGCAAACATCCTCTTCTAACAACACAGGAGAAGACTCTAGACATGGGCATCACCAGATGGTCAGTACAGAAATCAGGTTGATTACATTCTTCGCAGTAAAGGATGGAGAAGCTCTACACAGTCAGCAAAAACAAACCGGGAGTTGTCTGTGGCTCAGATCACGAACTCCTTATTGCCAAATTCAGACTTAAATTGAAGAAAGTAGGGAGCATGACTAGACCAGGTACAACCTAAATCAAATCTCTTATGATTATACAGGTGAAATGATTCAAGGGATTAGATCTGATAGGCAGAGTGCCTGAAGAACTACGGATGGAGGTTTCTGACATTGTACAGGAGGCAGGGATCAAGACCATCCCCAAGAAAAAGAAATGCGAAAAGGCAAAATGGTTGTCTGAGGAGCCCTTACAAATAGCTTAGAAAAGAAATGTGAAAGGCAAAGGAGAAAAGGAAAGATATTGAATGCAGAGTTCCGAATAATAGCAAGGAGAGATAAGAAAACCTTCCTCAGTGATCAATGCAAAGAAATAGAGGAAAGAAATAGAATGGGAAAGACTAGAGATCTCTTCAAGAAAATTAGGGATACCAAGGGAACATTTCATGCAAAGATGGGAACAATAAAGGATGGACCTAACAGAAGCAGACGATATTAAGAAGAGGTGGCAAGAATACATAGAAGAACTAAACAAAAAAAAATCTTCATGACTGAGATAATCACGATGGTGTGATCACTTACCTAGAGCCAGACATCCTGGAATGCGAAGTCAAGTGGGCCTTAGGAAGCATCACTATGAACAAAGCTAGTGGAGGTGATGGAATTCCAGTGGAGCTGTTTCAAATCCTGAAAGATGATGCTGAGAAAGTGCTGCGCTGAGCATGTGAGCAAATTAGGAAAACTCAGCAGTGGCCACAGGACTGGAAAAGGTCAGTTTTCATTCCAATCCCAAAGAAAGGCAATGCCAAAGAATGATTAAACTACCGCACAATTGCACTCATCTCACATGCTAGTGAAATAATAGTCAAAATTCTCCAAGCCAGGTTTCAACAGGACATGAACTGTGAAATTCCAGTTATTGAAGCTGGATTTGGAAAAGGCAGAGGAAGCAGAGGTCAAATTGCCAACATCCATTGGATCATCGGAAAAGCAAGAGTTCCAGAAAAACAGCTACTTCTGCTTTACTGACTATGCCAAAGACTTTGGCAAATTGTTGGAAATTCTTCAAGAAACAGGAATACCAGACTACTTTTTCTGACTCCTGAGAAATCTGTATGCAGGTCAAGAATCAATAGTTAGAACTGGACATGGAGCAACAGATTGGTTCCAAATTGGGAAAGGAGTACGTCAAGGCTATATATTGTTGCCCAGCTTACTTAACTTATATGCAATGTACATCCTGAGAAATGTTGGACTGGATGAAACACAAGCTGGAATCAAGATTGCTGGGAGAAATATCCATAACCTCAGATATGCAGATGACACCATCCTCATGGCAGAAAGTGAAGAGGAGCTAAAAAGCCTATTAATGAGAGTGAAAGAGGAGAGTGAACAAGTTGGCTTAAAGCTCAACATTCAGAAAACTAAGATCATGGCTTCTGGTTCCATCACTTCATGGGAAATAGATGGAAAAACAATGGAAACAGTGACAGATTTTATTTTTGGGGGGCTCCTAAATCACTGCAGATGGTGACTGCAGCCTTGAAATTACGACCAACCTAGACAGCATATTAAAAAGCAGAGACATTACTTTGCCAACAAAGAGCATCTAGTAAAAGCTGTGGTTTTTCCAATAGTCATGTATGGATGTGAGAGTTGGACTATAAAGAAAGCTGAGCACCAGAGAATTGATGCTTTTGAACTGTGGTGTGGGAGAAGAAGAGTCTTGAGAGTCCCTTGGACTGCAAGGAGATCCAACCAGTCCATCCTAAAGGAAATCAGTCCTGAATTTTCATTGGAAGGACTGATGTTGAAGCTGAAACTCCAATACTTTGGCCACCTAATGCGAAGAACTGGCTCATCTGAACAGATCCTGATGCTGGGAAAGCCTGAAGGTGGGAGGAGAAGGGGACGACAGAGGATGAGTGGTTGGATGGTGTCACTGACTCCATGGACGGTGAGTTCGAGTGAGCTCTGGGAGTTGGTGATGGACAGGGAGGCCGGGCGTGCTGCCAGGAGTCCATGGGGTTGCAAACAGTCGGACACGGCTGAGCGACTGAACTGAATATTAGTTTTTAATCACTATTAGAAGAAGAAATAGAGAAGGCAGTGGCATCTCACTCCAGTACTCTTGCCTGGAAAATCCCATGGGCAGAGGAGCCTGGTGGGCTGCAGTCTATGGGGTTGCAAAGAGTCAGACACGACTGAGGCACTTCACTTTCACTTTTCACTTCTATGCATTGGAGAAGGCGATGGCAACCCACTCCAGTGCTCTTGCCTGGAGAGTCCCGGGGACAATTTTAATTGAATCTTTATAGTTTCTGAATTTTAAAACAGTTCTACAAATATTTTTCTTTTTCTACTAAGAAAATAATTAGACAAATGTTTTCTTTCATAATATTGATACATTATTTAATGTCGAAAATACAAATGGCATTATAAACTAAGAAAAAGGAAACTATTTACAGTTACATTTTAGAGACAACAATTTCAATATGTACACAAATACACATTTAGTGCCTAGAAAGGAATAAACAAGTACACATACTATCTTTGAAAATAGAGTAACAACTCAGGTAGTATTCGTAATCTGCTTTTCATCTTAAAAACAGCCATATGTTGTTACAAGCTATACATTTTCATTCTACAAAATTCAGAAAATAAAAGAAGATACAATGCTTTGCATTGCCACTGGTCACAGATCAGCAGTGCTGAAGAGCTCATTGTTTTGTTGTTTATCCCATTCACACGTTATCTTTTTATTATAAATGAATGTTTTTGTATATATGTCTCCACAAATATGCAGTCAGATTTACATGCTCCTTGATAATTTTTTTATTTAACATTACAAACATTTTTCTATATCAATAAACCTTTTATGTCATTTTAATGCTTGAATAAGGATCTAAATGTTCTTTAGCACATAAAGCGTGAACATCCTTAACATCAGTAATTATAAAAAATTAGAGCAACCTAAATATGTTATGACATCCGTATAATTGAATACTATGTAGACTCTTGAGAGCCCCTCGGACTGCAAGGAGCTCCAACCAGTCCATCCTAAAGGAGATCAGTCCTGGGTGTTCATTGGAAGAACTGATGTTGAAGGTGAAACTCTGATATTTTGGCCACCTGATGTGAAGAGCTGACTCATTTGAAAAGACCCTGGTACTGGGAAGGATTGAGGGCAGGAGGAGAAGGGGACAACAGAGGATGAGATGGCTGGATGGCATCACGGACTCGATGAACGTGAGTCTGAGTGAACTCTGGGTGATGGTGGTGGACAGGGAGGCCTGGCATGCTGTGGTTCATGGGGTTGCAGACAGTCAGACACGACTGCCCAACTGAACTGAACTGATACATTGTTTATAGATTGAATATGATTGACATGGTCTTGAAAGACTGATGCCATCCTGTGTCCTTGCTAGCTGGCATTCTTTTCCCTCCGTTCTTTCAATGACTGGCTCCTCATTATTATTCAACTTTCAATTCAAATGTGACCTCTTCTGAAATACTGTCCCTTATCCCCTAAGCCAGAAACTCTGCCCCAGTCACCCTCTATCCCATGGTCCTGTTTCACTGCATCTTCTTCATGTCCTATAACCTCCCTTTATCAGAATGTAATCACTTTGAGGGTGGGAAGCTGTCCTGTCTTTTCAGGATCTGGAACAGCACATGACACAGCTTCACTAAAATCTGCTTCACTCAAAAAAAGTATATTCTTAGGCTTAACAAGTCCATGCAGCTGTATGAAAAGTGGGCTACCATTAATACGGATATCCACAAGCATGTGTGTGTGCTCTGCCTGGTGAACACAGGTAGCTGGATAGGGGGTGCACTGCTAGACAGACAGAGAAAGATACCTCCACGTAGCCGTCTTGCCTAGACGCCAGACGAAAACGTATTAATGTTAACAGTTAGCCTTTGTTGGGAGAATTTTACAGGACATCTTTTTTGTCGGATGATAGTATATGCTTGACCAGCCCAGCCTTCCTCAGGTGAGGTTCTGGAGCTCGACTTGCTGAGAGCCCACTCTGAGTGAGGCTCAGCCACAGGCTGCCTCTCTGTGGCCCTGCTTGTTTTAGTCCCCGTGTGAAAGCAGTGTGCTCTCTCTCTCTCTCTCTCTCTCTCTCTCTCTCTCTCTCTCTCTCTCTCTCTCTCTCTCTTTGGAGTCCTCGTAAGTGCCTGACGCTTTACAAGGCTTGTATCAAGAAGTCAGAACTGAAGACTTGTGGCTTTTGCCCTCATTCGTGATGGAGTAGAAAGAAAATGGGTGGAAGATAAAGACTATCTGGGTGAGGTAGACATTTCTGGGCATCTGAAGAAAGGATGTTTCAGAAAGTGACATCTGAGCTGAGAGCTGAGAGAAGAAAGGGAGTCAGCAAGGCTACGAGCGATTCAGGTGGAGGAAATCCTTTTTGGGGAAGGAAAGAACCAGTGCTTGAAGGGTTCAAAGAGCCTCTGTTTGAAGAACAAAGAGCAGAGAGACAGCCAGGTGTGCCAGGACCTCGGAGAGTGATGGAGAGGGGGGCAGGAGAGACTCCAGATCCTCCAAAACGGTGGAAGGTGCTGCGGTGGGAAGCGTTTGATGGTCACAAAGGAAGCCCAAGAGGCACAGACGGAGGACAGGGGTTCCTTCACCATCCGTCAGCGCAGGGCGTTCGTTCAGAATCGTGGGCAACGGGCTCCCATAGCATGTCGCTCCCTGTGGGGGGTGGTTCAGCAGACCCTGATTTTCCATGAGGAAATGATCCGCAGGCAGTGCAGGCGACTCAGGTTCAGTTCCTGGGTCAGGGAAATTCCCCGGGAAGGAAACGGCACTCCAGTATTCTCGCCTGGGAAACTCCATGGGTGGAAGACCCTGGCAGACTGTGCTCCTGGGGTCGCAGGTTGGACACAGCTTAGTGACTGAGCCTCGCCACGGAGACTACCGCACGAGACCAAAGACAGCGTCCGCTGCTCCAAAAGCGTGGTGCCATCAGGGCTCTCGCCAGCCGCACTGGAGGCTGGTTTACTTTCTAGAGGCTCTGCTGCTTGAAATGATTCGATGGGATTCTCTGATAGTCCTGGCATGGAGGGCACATTCTGAGGTCAGCTACTTCTATCGGCATTTCTAACCATAAATGATTAACTGTTTCCTGAATCAAATTTAAAACAGAAAGCAAATATCCTCTGTATTCCTGTCTCTGATAAATAGCTAACTATGAAAGATAGATACATCCTTTTAAAGGGCTTCCCTAGTGGCTCAGTGGGAAAGAACCTACCGGCCAGGGCAGGAGATGCGGGCTTGGTCCCTGGACTGGGAAGATCCCCTGGAGCAGGAAATGACAACCCACTCCAGTATTGTCGCCTGGGAAATCCCTGGACAGAGGAGCCTGGCAGGCTACAGTCCATGGGGTTGCAAAGACTGAGATGGGACTTAGCAACTAAACAACTGCATTGCCTTATTATTATATCAGACTTGTGATTTAACTACTTTAAAAAGGCTTTACTCAGTGTTGCATGTAATCTAAACACAGGAGCCATCTAGTGCTTATCTTTAAACTAAGTTTAGCATTATCCATTGCATCTGCCACCAAACTGCACATATGCGCACACACACACAGATGCACACACACACAGATGCACACACACACAGATGCACACAAACACACAGATGCACACACACAGATGCGCACACACACAGATGCACACACACAGATACACAGATGCACACACACAGATGCGTGCACACACAGATGCGCACGCACACAGATGCGCACGCACACAGATGCGCACACACAGATGCACGCACACACAGATGCACACACACAGATGCACACACACAGATGCACACACACACAGATGCACACACACAGATGCGCACACACACAGATGCACACACACAGATACACAGATGCACACACACAGATGCGTGCACACACAGATGCGCACGCACACAGATGCGCACGCACACAGATGCGCACACACAGATGCACGCACACACAGATGCACACACACAGATGCACACACACAGATGCATGCACACACAGATGCACACACACACAGATGCACACACACAGATGCACACACACACAGATGCACACACACACAGATGTGCACACAGATGCACACACACACAGATGCACACCCACAGATTCTCAGGGAAATAAGAGATTTTGCTGCAATTATCACAATAAGACTGAATGTTAAACATTTTAAATCATTTCTTTCCCCTAAAAAAAGGGCAGTGCTCCTGATAGCTTCCTTATCTTTGTTTCCTTTTGCTTTTAGCCCTCTTGCTTCTCTCCTCTCTGCCAGCTTCTATCTTATAAGTACATACTAGAAATTACAAATCTATTCAGGTTTTCCAAATCTTCAGCATCTTGAAGAAAATTAAAAAGATGTATTGTGTAAAATTTCTATACTTTTAAAGTAAGTGCAGTTCAAAACCCGTACCCATGGCCTCTACTGCAATTCATATAATTTTCTTCTAAAACTTCATTAACTTCATTTCTGCTTGTGTGCTCATTTTTTCCATCTTGATTCATAGTATGTTTTTTGAAAGTCTTTCTTCTAAACCTTTAATATTATCTTTAGGGACTTCCCTGGTGGCTCAGAGGTTGAGGCGTCTGCCTGCAGTGTGGGAGACCTGGGTTTGATCCCTGGGTTGGGAAGATCCCCTGGAGAAGGAAATGGCACCCCACTCCAGTATTCTTGCCTGGGAAATCCCGTGGACAGAGGAGCCTGGCGGGCTACAGTCTGGGGTCCCAAAGCGTCAGACACGACTGGGTGGATAAGGAACAAAACGGCAGGTTGCCTTCAGTTATATCTGGACAGAGGGCTCCTGAAATGGGCGTGAAACGTGAGCTCCTCAGCATCTAAATTTCTCTTGTTTGTAAGAGTCCATGCTTAGTCTCGGTCGTGTCTGCCACTGCACAGTGCTTTCACCCGTAGCCTGCTAGGCCCCCCTGTGCACAGGAGCTTTCAGGTAAGAAGAGTGGCCTGGGTTGTCATTTTCCTCCTCCAGGGGATCTTCCTGACCCCGGGATCGAACCCCTGCCTCCCGTGTTGCCGGTGGATTCTTCCACCTGCTGAGCCATCGGAGAAGCCTCTGTTTACAAAGTACCTTTTACTCAAGCAACTTTCCTTTGACTTTCTTTTGAATTACTAGTGACTTTTCCTTTACGTAATGACTTTTAAATATATCATTCAAATGTTTGTACTCTATAGACTAGCACAGTTCTCCTCAGACCTTTGCAGTGGACTGCTTCTTGGCCCCCTGCCCCTATTCACATAGTAGGTAAAGAGATCTCTTCAAAACACAAATGAGATGACTTTACTCACCAGCTTGAGACTGCCTGTTGGCTTCCCAGTGTATTAGGCATAAAATCCAAACTCCTCGTTGCTCGTGAGGCTCTTTGTCACGTGGCCCTAAGTGGCCTTGGAAGCCGTATCGCCTGTTGATCTCGTTTGCTTCCTCAGCCTAGTCCAGAGCAGCCCTCTTGCCAGGCCTGTTCTCACCTCCTTACTCCAGAGATGCCCGTCTCTTGAAGCCCCCTTTCTTTGTGCCCCAGACTCTCTTGCTCTCCCCTTTGCCGTGTCCACCTCTCAACGCAAGGGGCTCCGCTCGGCCGTGCTTGCGCCCATCGCTGTCCACTGCCTCTGCATTTTACGATGTTTCCGCAGCGCTCACCACAGCCGTACATCACCTCGCTCATCCAGTTCTTATTTTTGTCTTTCTTTCCTTTAGATTGCAGTCTCTGAAATGAGGGGCCTCGTGCGTCTCGTTCTTGATTGCATTCTCAGTGCCTGGAACTGTGTAAATACTTGCTGCTGGAACAGCTGTTTGCTCGGGGCTAGTGACCTCGGAGGGACACAGTCCCAGCTGAGCTCCCTGCCCTGTGACTAACTGACCTCCCCGTCAGCTCCCTCTGAGGGTCAGCACTGTCAAACGCTTCCTGCTCAGCGGAGCTGCTAACACCTGCTTTAGCCGACAGCTCCAGAGATCCGGAGACGACCACGACAGTGCAGACGGCGTGACTGTGCCGCTGCCCGTGACCCTGTCCACCCCGTGAGTGAGGGGACAGTACGAGCTCTTCACTCTCATGATCTGCTTTTTAGTCGTGTTGGGTTTTTTCTCAATCCAGGCATGGCCGTAAGTCTTCACGTTTTTTCACTTATTTAACTGATCTCCCCATGGTTCACACTGAGAACATATGTTTTCCCCGGTCTTACGTTTTTTGTCCTTTATAATGCAAATCTAAACACGCAGTGTATGTGGCCTCAAGTGTGTGTGTGCTCACACTTAGGCTTGTAGGTATTAGGACCTGTGGTGGGCATGATTCTGTAGGTGGGCCCAATGACCTCTGCTCTCTGATGTTATTCTCATGATTATCTTATAGATGAAAGGGATTTTGTGAATGCAATTAATCAGTTGAATCTGAGACAGGAAAATTATCAGTGCTCAGTTACATCACACGAATACATTTCCAGTATTTTCTCCAACCGGTAGCAGAAGAGAAAGATTCAGGATATGAGAGGATTCAACAGGTCTTACATTTTTTGTCCTTTATAATGCAAATCTAAACACGCAGTGTATGTGGCCTCAAGTGTGTGTGTGCTCACACTTAGGCTTGTAGGTATTAGGACCTGTGGTGGGCATGATTCTGTAGGTGGGCCCAATGACCTCTGCTCTCTGATGTTATTCTCATGATTATCTTATAGATGAAAGGGATTTTGTGAATGCAATTAATCAGTTGAATCTGAGACAGGAAAATTATCAGTGCTCAGTTACATCACACGAATACATTTCCAGTATTTTCTCCAACCGGTAGCAGAAGAGAAAGATTCAGGATATGAGAGGATTCAACATAGTTATTCTGTATGGAGATGGAGGAGGCCAGGGGATCGGGGCTTGAGAGTGGCCTCTGAGCTCTGAGCATGGTCCCTGCCAATAAACAGCAGAAAACAGGGGCCCCAGCCCTGTAAACAAAAGGAGCTGAGTGGCCAGCAGCCCGGGGGGTCTTGGAGGCGGCGTCTTCCCTACAGTCTGCGGGAAAGAGCACGGTTCTGCCAGTGCCTTGATTTTGGCCCGTGAGACCCATCAGGGCCCCGGGACTTCTGCCCGTAGTGATATGAGAAACAACTGGATACTGTTTCAAGCCACAAAACGTGTGGTGATTTTTTTTTTCACATAACAGAAAACTAAGTCACATATGCCTTTGTCATCACTTTCCCTAGGAAAAACTGTTTCTACTGTATTTCAGTCCTTTTTATTCTTTTAGTGGAATCGATGTTTAGGTTTTTAAAGAATATTTGGACAAGTGCGTTCTCCTTCTCCACACTGATGATTGGCTGTGACTGCCTAGTTGAACTCTCTATCAGCCGTCCACTCTTTGGAACTAGTTTTGTTTAATAATAGTGCTAGTGACTTGCAGATGGAGGGCCACTGTGGAGTGTCGCCGAAGCAGTTCCGGGGTGAGAGCTGACAGCGCCGCGAGGCTTTCGTGAAACCCCACGGCCTCTGGAGTTCAGCCTCCCATTCTGCTCATTCGGCACAGAAACCTCAGGCTCCGCGCTCGTCCTCAGTAGCTGCTCCTCCACTGCTCATCTGAGCCGCACGTTGCTTGTTTCTGACAAGTGTGTCTTGAGGTTCTGCTTCTCGTTTTGGCAGTTATTACGGAGAGGTGCCAGAATGAAGGGTCGAGAGAGGCTTGTCCTCAGTGTAACACAGCTTTGGTTTTCTTGAACTTAAGGTTGCTTTAAAAAGTTTTACACAAGAATAAACGTTCAACAGCTAGAGTGCTGCCACAAGGAGGGAAGAAAATCTGTGGTCTGTAATTTCCATTACTTTAAATAATCTCATCTGTCTGGTGTTCTGAGAATCTTGAAGCAAAGCGAGATGCAAAGGAGCAAAATAATAACTCTTGATCATCAACTAGCTGTGACTGCAGGTGAATTATCTTTCCCCTCTGTGGTTTGGCTTGTGAGTCCTATTCATTTAGTTGCCTGGTTTTGGACAGCACTGAGTCTTCGCCGCCGCTCAGGCTTCTCGGCTGCGGCGAGCTGGCGGCTCCTCCTGCTGCAGAGCACAGGCTCCCTGGTGATGCCGCGCCGGCGTGTGGACGCGTCCCGGACCAGGGAGTGAACCTGCGTCCCCTGCCCTATCGGGCGCATTCACAACCACTGCACCAGGAGGGAAGTCGTGTGACTTAGTTTTTGCATCTATAAATGTGTTAATCACCTAGGAATCCGGTGCTTCTTAAGATTTTCCTCCTAGTAATGGTTCTCAAAGTGTGGCTCCTGGACCAGTGGTAGCAGCATTACCTGGGAACTTGTGAAAAACGAATTCCCAAGTCTCAGTACAGATCTCATAAATCAGAAACTCTAGGGGGTGGGCCCAGAAATCTGGATCTTAACCAGTCCCGCAGGGAGTGTCTGAGACTGATCGCCATTGTCATACCTAACATGACTTAGCATTAGGCCTGGCGTATATTTAGCAAATGTTAGTTGTTGAATTATAGAAATTAACTGAGGAATGGTAGGGCATAGCTCAAAACGTATTTAGAAGCATGTGATTTGTTTAAGAATTCCACAGAGGAATTGTTTTGCATCTTTGCTTACTCTAATATAAAAAGATGTCTAGAATGCCTTTCATAATAGGAGAAACAGAGGCGCCTTCTCTCTGAGTCATTATGTCAGTGTCAGCAGCGTGAGAGCTCCAGCAGGAGTCTCGCGTTGCCCCTGCAGCCGTGAGCGGCTCCTGGCCCGCCTCCGGCTACTGTCTCAGTGTGAGCTGAGTCTCAGACGCAAGGCCCTGTGGGCACAGGAGTCTTTCTGGACTGTCCGAGTTTGGCCCCTCTTCTGATGACACTATACCGCTTACTCCTCACATTCTGAACGGGTCCTTGGGTCGGAGTCCTTGTCGGCCATCACAGCAGCCATGTTGGAATTAACGTGAGATTTTGGGGAGTGGCGAGGTGCCAGTCCAGCTCTCCTCCTCTGTTGGCGCCTGAAGCTTCTCCACGAGAAGCAGTGTTCTGCTGCGATCCTGGTGGCACTTCTCCGTACTCTCTGTTCAGTGGCCCCTCATCTATCTGTATAGGTAGATGGAGGAATAGCTGTTTCTCAGTTGGTAAATCATGCCCTACTCTGTGACCCCATCAACAGTATGGGGACCGTGAACTTCCAGATGATCAAGCTGGTTTTAGAAAAGTCAGAGGAACCAGAGATCAAATTGCCAACATCTGTTGGAACATCAAAAAAGCAAGAGAGTTCCAGAAAAACATCTACTGCTTTAGCAACTACACCAGAGCCTTTGACTGTGTGGATCACAATAAACTGTGGAAAATTCTGAAAGAGATGGGAATACCAGGCCACCTGACCTGCCTCTTGAGAAACCTGTATGCAGGTTAGGAAGCAACAGTTAGAACTGGACATGGAACAACAGACTGGTTCCAAATAGGAAAAGGAGTACGTCAAGGCTGTATATTGTCACCCTGCTTATTTAACTTATATGCAGAGTACATCATGAGAAACGCTGGGCTGGAAGAAGCACAAGCTGGAATCAAGATTGCCGGGAGAAATATCAATAACCTCAGATATGCAGATGACACCACCCTTATGGCACAAAGTGAACATAAACTCAAAAGCCTCTTGATGAAAGTGAAAGAGGACAGTGAAAAAGTTGGTTTAAAGCTCAACATTCAGAAGACTAAGATCATGGCATCTGGTCCCACCAGTTCATGGGAAATAGATGGGGAAACAGTGGAAACAGTATCAGACTTCATTTTTGGGGGCTCCAAAATCACTGCAGATGGTGACTTCAGCCATGAAATTAAAAGACGCTTACTCCTTGGAAGAAAAGTTATGATCAACCTAGACAGCATATTCAAAAGCAGAGACATTACTTTGCCAACAAAAGTCTGTCTAGTCAAGGCTATGGTTTTTCCAGTAGTCATGTATGGATGTGAGAGTTGGACTGTGAAGAAAGCTGAGTGCCAAAGAATTGATGCTTTTGAACTGTGGTGTTGGAGAAGACTCTTGAGAGTCCCTTGGACTTCAAGGAGATCAACCCTGGGATTTCTTTGGAAGGAATGATGCTAAAGCTGAAACTCCAGTACTTTGGCCACCTCATGTGAAGAGTTGACTCCTTGGAAAAGACTCTGATGCTGGGAAGGATTGGGGGCAGGAGGAGAAGGGGATGACAGAGGATGAGATGGCTGGATGGCATCACTGACTTGATGGACGCAAGTCTGAGTGAATTCCGGGAGTTAGTGATGGACAGGGAGGCCTGGCGTGCTTCAGTTCATGGGGTCTCAAAGAGTCAGACACGACTGAATGACTGAACTGAACATATACACACACACCATATTTTCTTTATACTATATTTTCTTTGTCCACTCATCCAGTGGACACTTAAGTTGTTTCCATGTCTTGAATATTGTAAATAATGCTGCAGTGAACAGGGGAGTCTAGACATCTTTCTGAGATAGTCATTTCATTTCTTTTGGCTGTGTATCCAGAAGTAGAATTGCTGGATCACATGGTAGTTCTATTTTTAATTTTTTGAGGAACTGTTTTCCACAGTGGCTATACCCATTTATATTCCCACCAACAGTTCACAGGGGTTCTATTTTCTCCACATCCTCCTCAACACATATTTCTTGTCTTTTTAATAATAGTCATTCTGACAGGTATGAGAAGATATCTTATTTTGGTTTTGATTTGCCTTTCCCTGATGATTAGTAATGTTGAGCATCTTTTCATGTGCTTGTTGGCGCTCCGCATGTCTTCTATTCAGACCCTCTAACTATTTGTAAAACCAGATTTTTTTCTATTGAATTGTATGAATTTTTTATATATTTTGGATATTAACCATTTATTAGGCATATGATTTGCAAATATTTTCTCCCAATACATGGTTGCTGTTTCATTTGGTGGATGGTTTTTTTTGCTATGCAGAAGTTTTGGATGTAGTCCCGCTTGTTCTTTGCTTTTTTTCCTTTTGAAATCCCCACTTTCAATGCCAAGGAGCTTTTCTGCTATAAATTTTATGGTTTCAGGTCTTATGTTCAAGTTTTAGTTCACTCTGAGTGGATTTTATGTATGGTATTAGTTAATGGCCCAGTTTCTTTTGCATGTGGCTGGCTCTCCAGTTTTCCCAACACCATTTTTTTTTTAAGTTTTTAAAATGTAATTTTAAATCAAAAGATAATTGCTTTACAATGTTAGGTTGGTTTCTGCCATACAACAGTGAAAATCAGCCATAATCCCTTCCCTCGTGAGCCTCCCTCCCTCCTCCCATTCCATCCCCAACATCACTTATTGAAGAGGGTATCTTTTCCCCATTTTATATTCTTGGCTCTTCTGTCATAAATCAGTTGACCATAATATATTCATGGGTTTATCTCTGGGCTCTGTATTCTGTTCCACTGATCTATATGCATGTTTTTATGCCAGTACCATACTGCTTTGATCACTATAGTTTTGTAATAAAGTGTGAAATCAAGTTTATGCCTCCAGGTATGCTCTTTCTCAAGACTGCTTTGGCTCTTTGGGGTCTTTTGTGGTTCCATACAAATTTTAGAAGTATTTTTTATATTTCTGTGAAAAATGCCATTTGAACTTTGATAGGGATTACACTGAATCTGTAAGTTGCTTTGGGATCTGTCTTTATTTTTGACAGCTGCATGGTACCCCACAACATGGCAGCATCACAACTCCACAATTTCTTTAACTGTTTCCCTAATTTTAGACATTCAGATGGAGAAGGAAATGGCAACACTCCAGTATTCTTGCCTAGAGAATCCCGTGGACAGGGAAGCCTGGTGGGCTGCTGTCCATAGGATTGCACAGAGTCAGGCATGACTGAGGCAACTTAGCTTGCGTGTATGCATTGGAGAAGGAAATGGCAACCCACTCCAGTGTTTTTGCCTGGAGAACCCCAGGGATGGAGGAGCATGGTGGGCTGCCGTCTATGGGGTCACACAGAGTCGGACACGACTGAAGTGACTTAGCAGCAGCAGACATTCAGATTGTCTCCATATATTTTTCTATTACAAATAAGGCTTCAGTGAGTGCCTGCATTATATGATATTGTGCACATTTATGAATATTTCTGATACTTCTATAAGGTAAACTGCTTAATTAAAGGGAATGTACAGAATATTCCTAATTGTTTCCAGGTATCAAGATGGTACCCATTTATTCTCCTACTACTAGCATATGAGAGGGCCCTGCTCCCTGTGGTCTGTGAGTAATTTTGTCAACCTGCAAGGTGACATTGGGCAAAACCTTTTCAACGGGAATCAGCCTCAGCCATCAATATTAATTGAGCAGTTTATGACCTTTAGCACAGGGCACTTCTAGACTATAAATTAAGAGAGGTCAAGCTCTAGATGCTCCCATGGGGGAGCTTCAGATTTGACTAACACTGGCTCAGGTTAGTAGTGCACTTTCACAAACAAAATTTCTTTTTTCCCTTCCCGCCGTCCTCCAAGGTAAACGTCATTATCTCATTTATAGATGAAGAAACAAGCCCAGAGAGGGTGATGCCTCCAAATCACAAAGTTAACAAGTAACAGAGCCAAGGAGGAAGAGCATCTGCATATGACGACAAGAGTAGCAAGGGCAAGGCCATTATTAACCTTGGGGCTTGCTGGGGACTAGGCTTGGGCCTCAAGGCCAGACCAGTGGGGTGAGGGGTGGAAATGAGACTAAATTCCTTCCTAGGCTGCAGCATGTGGGATCTGTTCTGCCTGGGTTTGTCTTGGTGGGGCAGGAGGCAGAGGCCATGAATATGGAGAGAAGGCGGCCCTGGGTCTCCTGACTCAGAAGGACCAAGGGAGGAGTGGGGAGAACTGTTGCCCTGATGATGGTGGAGGTGTGTACAAGTTGATTACCTGTGTCCAGGCCTTGTCTAGATGCTAATGGGAGACCTCACCCCTCTGCCCACTTGGCTGCTGCTAAGTCGCTGCCCAGAGCCCTCTGTAGAGACCTCTTTCCTTGCAATAAAAGCATCTCCTTAAACAATCCTTGCATGACTGTGACTGTAAGCCTAGGATTGCAAGGACAGACTCTTGTTTGACCATTTCTGATTCTAGCACTTGTAGACTGGTCCCCAGAACTCAGTGCTCTGAAGAAACGTTCTCAGAAGTTTCTGGCAGACAGCTGAGTGCCTTTCCCCTGAGAGTCCATTCATTCCCCAGGGAACCTCAGCTCCAGTGGACAAGCTCACAGGATGGCAGAAACTTCTGTGGCTCTACAGCTGCAGAGTTTCAGTCTGAAAACAAGAGCCTCCCCAGAGGCAGGAAGGCACAAGATACTTTCCCCTATGCCAGGTGTGTTAAGGGGGCCCTGTCCATTGGCACCATGATTGACCTGGTAGTTTTCTGCTGTTTTCAGTTCTGAGGGGCCCAAGGGCTATAGAGAAGGGCCTTGTGTCCTAATGAGAATGCAGCCTAGGATCTCAGGAAGGTACAGTCGAAGGTACAATCAACTTTCTTATTTGTAAAATTAGTAGAAAATTATCCATGGTGTGGTGATACAAGGGAATATCTTTATTCTTAGAAAATTCTATATTTATATAGGGAAGGTGGGAGTGGAGAAAGCAAATATGCAATAATTAGTGAATCTGAGTAAAAGGTATTTGGAAATTCCTTGTAGTGTGCACCTTTTCTGTTAGCTTGAAATGACGTCAAAATTAAATGGTGACAGAGAAATAGAATTACAAAAATCAAAGGTGCATATTTAGGTATATACCTGACTAGCCTAGGAAAAGTTCTAATTTTGTGTAAATTTTGAATTATTTTTATCCAGTTGTAATCATGAACAATTTTATACTCTTTTTTGTGTGTGCAAATATAGGTCATAAACTATTTTACATGCTGGTACACATTCCTGGCAACCATCATTTTAATGACTTACGATATTCCATTAGATGTCATAACTTCTGCTCTCTTGCTGATGGACATGCAAGAGGAAGAAGAGGATTGATATCAGTTCACCATGACCTGGCACCAGGTGCTAGCCACCACAGGCCATGCATTATCTTTTTTTAAAAAAGTTCTTGAAATCTAGTTGATTTACAATATTGTGCTAATTTCTGCTATACAGAAAAGTGACTATGTGATACACACACATATATATTCTCTTTCATATTCTTTTCCATTGTGGTTTATCACAGGATGTTTAGTATAGTTCCCTGTGCTGTACAGTAGGACCTTGCTATTTATCTGTCCTATATATATGCATTATCTTATTTGACCCTCACAATCCTACTGTGATAAATATCTCTTACCCATAATGTGTGGATGAGGAGCTTATAACAAGCCAATCTTATTCCACTAGGGCAGATTCTGGATTCAGTTCCAGTCTCTCTGACCTTTCAACCCATCCTCTGCCTCTGCTGATGCCCTCACTCCGTTTTTTTCATGACCGAAAGCTTTCTTTTCTTCCTCCTCTAACTTCACAGCTCTTTTTCTGTACTGCAGTTTATGTCTTCTGTTGTGATTAGCTCAGTGTCTTGACTCAAAGCTAGACTATGGGTTCTTTGAGTATAGTCACAGCAGAGTCATCTCTGGAACAGACTCACCTCAACGGGCTTGGTCCAGCATCTTACACACTGCAGGAGTTCACACTGTTATTCTCTCAACAAATTCTGTCTTTATGGAAGGCCCACTATGCCCTGGATAGTGTTCCAGATTCTTGGGACATAAGAGCAATTCAGTACACCACGGAGCTTACATTCTAGGGAAAGCAGATGTACAATAAAGAATATATATGACAAACAAGAACAGTAATGTAGAAGGTGCCAAGTAATGTGGAAAAATAGAACCAAGTAAAGGGAATAAGATGGTAAAGAATCCATTTGCAGTGCAGGAGACCTGGGTTCGATCCCTGGGTTGGAAAGACCCCCTAGAGAAGGAAATGGCAACCCACTCCAGTAGGCTTGCTTGGAGAATCCCGTGGACAGAGGAGTGAGACAGTCTGCAGTCCATGGAAATGCAAAGAAGTTGGACACAACTGTGAGAACTAACTTTGACTTTCACTTTTCAAGGGGAATAAAGAAGGACGGGATGCTTCAATTTTAAATAGAATAATCAGGGTAGGCCACATTGAGAAGGTAACATTTGAGCAAAGACTTAGAGGAGATAAGAGTGACTCATGTATACCACGTGAATGAGCAAGTGAATGAATAAAATGACTCATGATACATTCTAACTATGCAATTAGAAAGCAGGCATTAGGAGGGCTAGGACTCTAAACTGGGAAAGATAAATTCCAAGGAGAGATAAGATCAAAGTTTAAAAGATCATACCAAGCACAGATGGGGTGGACAATGACTCATTCCCCAAATAAAGCACCAATTTGCTACCTCAAAATAATTTTGGAGCAAAGAAAATTGCTTTCTATAGCAGGGAATAAACACGTGAGACTCACTCCCTAAAGATGGTATAAGCTGAAAATACAGGAACATTTTCATTAAACCAATAGATGTGGGCCCTGAGGTCAGTGACTGAAAGAAGTTGGGGATATTTTCAGGGTATCAAAAACAATAGAATAGAAAGACTAGAGATTTCACGAAAATTAGAGATAACCAGTAGAACACTGCATGCAAAGATGGGCTCAATAAAGGACAGAAATGGTATGGACCTAACAGAAGCAGAAGATATTACGAAGAGGTGGTAAGAATACACAGAAGAACTGAACAAAAAAGAGCTTCATAACCCAGATAATCACGATGGTATGATCACTGACACTCACCTAGAGCCAGACATCCTGGAATGTGAAGTCAAGTGGGCCTTAGAAAGCATCACTACGAACAAAGTTAGTGGAGGTGATGTAATTCCCATTGAGCTATTTCAAATCCTGAAAGATGATGCTGTGAAAGTGTTACACTCAGTATGCCAGGAAATTTGGAAAACTCAGCAGTGGCCACAGAACTGGAAAAGGTCAGTTTTCATTCCAATCCCAAAGAAAGGCAATGCCAAAGAATGCTCAAACTACTGCACAATTGTACTCATCTCACAAGCTAGTAGAGTAATAGTCAAAATTCTCCAAGACAGGCTTCAGCAATACGTGAACCATGAACTTCCTGATGTTCACGCTGGTTTTAGAAAAGGCAGAGGAACCAGAGATCAAATTGCCAACATCTACTGGATCATGGAAAAAGCAAGAGAGTTCCAGAAAAACATCTATTTCTGCTTTATTGGCTATGCCAAAGCTTTTGACTGTGTGGATCACAATAAACTGTGGAAGATTCTGAGAGAGATAGGAATACCAGACCATCTGACCTGCTTCTTGAGAAATCTGTATGCAGGTCAGGAAGCAACAGTTAGAACTGGACATGGAACAACAGACTGGTTCCAAATAGGAAAAGGAGTATGTCAAGGCTGTATATTGTCACCCTGCTTATTTAACTTATATACAGAGTACATCATGAGAAACGCTGGGCTGGAAGAAGCACAAGCTGGAATCAAGATTGCCGAGAGAAATATCAATACCCTCAGATATGCAGATGACACCACCATTATGGCAGAAAGTGAAGGTAAACTCAAAAGCCTCTTGATGAAAGTGAAAGAGGACAGTGAAAAAGTTGGTTTAAAGCTCAACATTCAGAAGACTAAGATCATGGCATCTGGTCCCACCAGTTCATGGGAAATAGATGGGGAAACAGTGGAAACAGTGGCTGACTTCATTTTGGGGGGCTCCAAAATCACTGCAGATGGTGATTGCAGCCATGAAATTAAAAGACACTCCTTGGAAGGAAATTTATGACCAACCTAGACAGCATATTAAAAAGCAGAGACACTACTTTGTCAACAAAGGTCCATCTAGTCAAGGCTATGGCTTTTTCAGTGGTTATGTATCAATATGAGAGTTGGACTATAAAGAAAGCTGAGCACTGAAAAATTGATGCTTTTGAACTGTGGTGTTGGAGAAGACTGTTAAAAGTCCTTTGGACTGCAAGGAGATCCAATCAGTCCATCCTAAAGGAGATCAGTCCTGGGTGTTCATTGGAAGGACTGATGTTGAAGCTGAAACTCCAGTACTTTGGCCACATGATGCAAAGAGCTGACGCATTTGAAAACACCCTGATGCTGGGAAAGATTGGGGGCTGGAAGAGAAGGGGACGGCAGAGGATGAGATGGTTGGATGGCATCACCAACTCAATGGACATGGGTTTGGGTAGACTCTGGGAGTTGGTGATGGATAGGGAGGCCTGGCATGCTGCTGTTCATGGGGTTGCAAAGAGTTGGACCCGACTGAGCGACTGAACTGAAGTGAACTGAACTGAACTGATGCCCCAACTCTTTGTTGGGATCCTGGGTAACAGTCTAGCCTCATGCCATGTTAGAATCTTGGTAGATTGAGCCCTGGACTGTGTATCCTACATCAACAAACATTGAAAGTTCTTTCTTTTACACTTCACGCCTTTGATGTTTGTTAAATTACAAACTGGACAGGCATAATGATTACATTTGTGGCTTTTTATTAAGTACAGGAATTATATAGCATCAGTTTTTCAAACATATGATCATTCTTTCTGACCAGGTCAGGATATGTCACCTTGTATGATCCTTAACAATTGATTTGCCTAATAATTTCAAAATTAAATGGCTTTTGTTTTTTACAGAATGTTTTACAGAATGTTTCTATTAGAAACAGAATGTTTCTATTAGAAATTGTTTTAGTTGTTTAGTCGCTAAGTCGTGTCCGACTCTTGTGCAACCCCATGGACTATATATAGCCCGCCAGACTCCTCTGTCTATGGGATTTCCCAGGCAAGTATACTGGAGTATGTTGCCATTTCCTTCTCCAGGGGATCTTCTTGACTCCGGGATTTAACTCACATCTCCTGCTTGGCAGGTGGATTCATTATCAGTGAGCCACCAGAGAAGACCTTTTATAGAACTATGTAAACTTAATTTTGATGAAATGAATCACAGCTGAAATGTCTGAAGTTGGCTTAATAGATAACTTCTTTACAATAGAGGCTCACTTGTGAAGCAAGTACCTCCTGAAAATTTTCTCTGTGTATATACATTTTTGTTTATTGAGAACACCCATTTGACATTACAGTTTTTAAAAAAAGACTTAAACTTTTTATATACTGATATGGAATGTTCTCAAAAGACTGGCATGCATTTGATGCTATTATTTCTATTAAAAATATAGACATATAGCCTCATATATGTATAGAATATCCCTGGAAGGATGCACCAGGAATTGGGGATAGCATCTGTCTCCAGGGTAAAAAACAAGGTGATTAGAAAACAGGGGAAAGTGGCAGAGGTGATTTTTAACTCTATATCCTTTTACATCTTTGACCTTAGTACCATGTGTATGTATTATTTAGTAAAACACTAAGATAGTTTTAAACACAATATAAAAATAAAATCATTTCTGTTCTAGATAATTATATAGTCACCAAAATGACTCAGAAATTAAATAATGAATGTGTTATGACACATTGACAAGGTCAGGGAAAGTATTGTCTGAGTCCAGGAAATGCCTTTTCCTAATTCTCCCTTTAAACATAGACTAGTATTTGAAGCTAGTTAATCTCAATTTTGATTTAACAATTTACTCAAAATACAACTCATTTCCATGCCTTTATCAGATAAGGACCTCTGCTCTGATTTCACAGCATCCACCATATCTGCTCTTCAAGATTGCCTTTTCTTTTTAAATTGCAGCTTCTGAAACATGAAGGCTTTAATAATTATATGAACAACAGATATAAACACACAACTTGCACAAGATAAAATTCAAGTAAGCATGGAAAATAGTCTGTCTCAAGGATCAAGAAATTCAAATTTAAAAAAAAGAAATCCCGTATTCAATAAGCAATTTATTCAAAGGTTTACCCCAGTGGAAAGAAGGGTCTGGTAGAATCTGTATATATTGATATCATTGGCTAAAATAAAAATCAGCTTTTCAACCCTTTTACAAAGTGTATGTCAATTCATGCAGCCATAAAAATATTAATGTTTTTTGACCTGGTAATCCCACTCCTGGGAATTTGTCTTGAGAAAATATTTCAAAAGAAGAGAAAAAGCTCAGCGTAGAAAGCTCGTCATTGCAGTTCTATTCATCAAAGTGAAGAAGTTACGGGCTAAGGAAGAGCGTTGGTTTGGGAGTTAGGTGTCTGATGTTAGAGGTCTTCTGTAGTCTTGGGTAAATGACCTGAGCCTGCATCTGCCAGGCTGGAAGGAGGGAAATCAGGCTGGGAAATTTGGGTAGAGCCAGATTATGAAGGATCTTGACTGCTAAACCAAGGTCTCCAGGCCCTATACTGTAAGCCAGAGGAAGCATTGCAAATACTGGATTAGAGCTCTGCATCAGGAAAATTAACCCAGCAGTGGGTTATAAGATGAACAGAACAAGCAAGAAGGTGGAGTGGGGAAGCCACTTAGAAGGCTTCTGCAGTAGTCTCTATGAGAGGCAACGACTAATTAAATGAAACAACCTAAGATGTATGAGTACCTTGTGGGTGATGAGCCATTATCATAAATCTCCAGCCTCCCCAAGCATCTGGTTTACAGTCTGCCTGAGCAGAAATATTTCACAATAACACCTTATACTTCTATAGCCCTTTAAAGTTTTCTTTTTCTTAAGCGCTTTCATGTGTATTATCTCATTTGATTTTCTAGGGTGTTTACAAGTTAATATTTGTAAAGTTTTCCCATGTAACAGACCTAGGTCCATGGGTTTATAATTTCCAGGGTCCACCCCACCTCTCCTCCTTCCTTCAAGCTTCCCTTTTTTGTTCAGTGTTCAGGCACTCCATAGTTCTTTATTTCGTTTTACTGCAAAAAAAAAAAAAAAGTGACTGAACAATGCATAGGCTCCTGGCTTAAGTGCCCCGCCACCCCACACACACCACCCCAACAAGGCAGGTAAGTCATCAGTGTGTTGGATTTGAGTGCATTTGGTTTATTTAATCATTTGTTCATCTTTCTTGAATAGCAGTGGCATTTCACATGTTCCACCGTATGCTGTTCCCCGATGCTCTGCACACACAAGTGAGCCCACAAGGGGACCTAGCCTTCCCTCACCTCCCTCCAGAGCCAACCCTTCTTCCATCCCAAGGAGGAACATCTCCCACAGGAGGCCCTCAAAGGGAGCCCAAGTCAGACAGACCCAATCCACGAGAAGTGGGTCTAGCGATCACCCAGGAAACCTGGGGCCTGGGCCTGCACTGTGCTGGAGACTTCATAACTCGGGGCTTCTCTGGCTTTCAGAGGCACTAATGAGCAGGGCTGAGCGGTAATTAAGTCTGTGCTCAGCTTCACATCAAGCAGCACAGCTGCAGCCAGCCAGGAGGCGGGAGAGGGAGGAAGACAGGAAGGAGGCCCCAGCCCTCTCTTCCCACTCCAAGCCCACTCTCGGAGGCTCTTTCAAGAGGAGGCTGTAAAGCCATAGGTTGAGGGAACAGCTATAGGAAACAGCTGCTCAAGGCTGGAGGGAAGGCACCCGGATGCCAACCAGGTGCTGCTGTCCAGCCCATGGGCTGCCAGTAGGCCAATCTGCAGGTGTGTCAGAGGTGACGTTTACTCTGTCTTGCAACCAGCTTGGCACTACAGGGCCTGCAGCAGGGTGGGGCTGAGGTCTGGCAGGAAAGAAGAGGAATGACACACACCACTCACTACTCATTGCCATGCTGGTGCACCGTTGTCTCTGGGGAGCCTGGGACCTTCTCCAGCTTACACCCCAGACCAAGTAGCTCTGGGTGAAAATCAACATCAATGTCCATTACTCAGGGAGTGATCCTCTGAAAGTCCCCGGGTCGATCGGACCCCCTCCACGCCCTCCAGTGGAAAGGCTGATGTGAAACAGAGACATGCCTTTATTTGGGTGTCTTTCTTTGGACGTTTGCATTTTTAATTTTCTATTTCTATTTTTGAAAGAATCATTTGGCATTTCTTTACGTTTCAGCATATGTGTCTTGGAGCAATAAAGGCGTTTGCAGTGTGGAAAAAGTGATATTTGATCTGAAGGAGTCTGGAGGGGATCTCTGAGTGTAGGGAGCTGACCTTTTGTAAGCACCCACCCAGAGCATGGGCTGCGAAGTGTGAGCTGAGCCTCCAGGAAGGTTGTCTGGTAGCCTCCAGGAAGGTTGTCTGGTGCCCTCCACAGGTCAAGTCACCATGAAGCCTCGGTGACAGCCGCGAGAGCGTGTGCGTGCTGTACTCCGGTGCCTCTCTCCCGTGGTCTCTCTAGATGGCTGTGGCTAACCTTTTGTCCCCTCTCTCACTCTGTCACCAGCTGTCCCGGTTCTCCGTCTCTCCTTCTCTCCTTTCTGCCCAGCCCGGATGCCTGAGGGCTGGGCTGAAGGGAAGCAGTTGTTGCTGTTTTTCCCCAGCTCCCGCTCAAACCTGACACCCACAGAAAGGTCAAGCCCACGTGGTTCAGCACATCCCTGCCTGGCCCGCCCCAGCTGTTGCCATGACGACTGCTGGGCTGGAAATGTCCTTAGCCACCTCTACTCAGCACATTGGGTGGCTGTCCCAGGCTCCGTTCTCAGAAAAAGCCATTCCTGCCAGGCATTCCGGAGTTACAGGGCTTCCGGGAATACGGACAGACAGAAAAATAGACCAAGTTAGAGGCACACACTCTGACCTAGACAAAGAGAAGCAAGCAGACTCAGGGACCCAGAGACTATGAAGATGCAAGAGAGATGGTGACAGAACCTTGGCAAAGCAGGACAGTGGGGAGAATAAAGTGAAACAGAGTCGGGGATGGAAATAAGAAAAAGAAAGAGACGCACAGGGACCCCTGATGACATAAGCAGAGAGAACCCCAGGCTAAAAGGATAAAGGAGAGGCTCTGAGGGAGGGAGGGGAGAGGAAGAGGGCAGAGGTGTGAGAGAAGTCAGTTTTCACACCCTCCTGCTCCCATCCCAGTAAATTACCTTGTTATGTGCAGGGCTCGGATCCAATATTTCTCTTTGTCTCATTCTCTCCAAGGGCTCAGGTGGAGTCTGAGAGGATTTGCTGGCCTGGCTCTTCCTCTGGCTGGATAACATTAGCCACCTTAGGCAAATCTTGTCCTAAGCTAATAATGGTAAACGTGAACCCCACTCTACACCAGCACATAAACACACATGCGCGCGCACACACCCCTCTCCTGCCCTAGGGAGGTCCTTGGTTCCATCTCACCCCTAACTCATCATAAATACTCACTCTCAGCCTCACCTCTCCAAGGTGGTAAAATGGGCATCAGAACACTGAGCAGGGATGAAAAGAGGGAAAATTAAAGACTTGTGGATGTGAACATCAGAGATGATGAAGCAGCCCTGGAAGGTAATTAACACGGAAGAGGAGAGAAGAGACAGTCTGGAAAGACTGAGTACCAGATGGGAGTGTGGGAGTTAGAGGATAAGAGGAACCAAGGGAGGAAGGGAGAGAGGTGTCCAAGCTCTGACCAAGCAGGCCAGAGAAGTCAGAGGACTGGTGAGCCGACTTGGATTGGTCCTCGGGGTCTGGCCAGGAACCCTGCCTCCAGTGTTAGTGCTCTGATTTCCCATCTTTGAAGTGTCTCCATGGCCTTGAGTGAGGTTTCTCGGAGTCTTTGAGTTCTTGGTTGTGCTTAGCCTTTTCTTTTTAAGATATAGTGAGAGGAAACTTGGAGCCCATCCAGCCTTCAGCCTTCCCTAGCCTTGAACACACTGTAGGACAATGGAGCCAACGTCCCTGATGTCACTATGTTTCCAGCTCACATGTGGATGGAGAAGAGAGCAGGTGCCAGCTTAGAGGGCCCAGCCCGGTGCCCCCAGCCTGGAGAGCCCAGCAAGGGAGTCAGGCCCAGAAGGGAGACTGGAGCCCAGACACGGCTGTGCTGAACTAGCCAACCAGCCATGTGCCATCAAAGGTCCCACACTGGAGTGTGCACCACAGAGGCTGGAATGTGCAAATCAAAGGTCCCTGGAAGATAGGTCTGGGCCTGGGTGGGAAAGGGGCTGTAGCAGATGTTGTTAGTGCCCCAGGTCCTTCCTGCCCATTTTTGTGTCCAGCTGCAGCTGCAGTGGATGATTCTGACACATCCTCTCTCCTGCCAGAGGCTCTTCTCAGCCCCTGCCCGGCAGCCTGGGAGTCTCAGGAGACTATATCTCCCAAAGGGCAACCCTCAATCAACAAGGGATGGCACAGTGGAATTACTTTATCACTCAGGGAGGAATTCTGATCTCAGAGTGGTCCCAGGAGGACTGAGCTGTAAGTAGCTGAAGTGGGCCCCTCAATTCAATTTCCCCATCTCATTGCTCCCTCACTCCTACTTAGCCCCTAAAATAATGCCTACATCCAAGTCCCTGTCTCATGATATGTATTCAGAGAGCATAAAGAGCATGAGTGATATCTTTCTGTGACCTTCAGAGCCAGAGTCAAAGTCAGTTCCCTTAGGGCTGAGCTAAGATAAGAAATGTTGGAAAGGGACTTCCCTGATGGCCCAGTGGCTAAGACTCCCAATGCCGGAGGACCTGGGTCTGATCCCTGGCCAGGGAACTAGATCCTCACATGCTGCAACTAAGAATTTGCATATTGCAACTTCAGAAATCCTGAGTGCCACAACTAAGACCCGATGCAGCCAAATAAATAAATACTAACTTAAAAAAAAAGTGTTGGAAGGCTCTACTCCTGACTGCTGGCTGGTAGGTGATCAGGTGTTCGTTGGAAGGGGTCATTATCATCTAGGGAAGGAAAAGCGCTCAACAGCTCTACCTGCCAGATGTTGGCAAGGCCAGGGCAGATTTGTTAGCAGCAAACTTACATAGGTCTCCAACAGACAGCCATGAACTGTTGTAACTGGGAAGGAACCTCAGGGGGTTACCTGATCCAACTTTCCAGCAATTTGGGAATTCCCTTTACAACCCCTCTGACACTTGCTTAAACACCTCTAGTGACAGGGAACTCACTACCTTTACAAGTAAGCATTGTCCATTCTTGGATAGCTATTAGAAAGTTCTTATGCTAAATGGTCATTGGCCTCCTTGAGACTTCTCCACACTGGACCTAGTTATCCTTTGTACTTCTATGTCTCATCTTTCTATCCAAGGCTGCTCTAGATATTCGAAGGCCAACCATGTCTACTCCATCTTCTCTTCTCTAGGCCAAAAACTCTTATCGCCCTGATGGTTCTTCAAATGACTCAATCTTCTGAGCCTCCTCATCCTGACCCCTCCTCCAGGGAGCACTGTGATTTGTCAACATTCCTCCTTCAGTGTGGTGCCCCAATGATGCTCTGGAGCAGTATGACCAGCACAGAATGTATTTTTCACTACTATGGCCCTAAGTACTTTTCCACTATTGATTTCTAGAATTATAATTTTTTGGCAGATACACAACTGGGCTTCCCTCATAGCTCAGTTGGTAAAGAATCTTCCTGCAGTGCTTGAGACCTGGGTTCAATTCCTGGGTTGGTAAGGCCCCCTGGAGAAGGAAATGGCAATCCACTCCAGTATTCTTGCCTGGAATATCCCATGGACAGAGGAGCCTGGCAGGCTACAGTCCATGGGGTCGCAAGAGTCAGACACGTCTCAGCGACTAAACCACCACCAACACTGTTGACTCAATTGAACTGAAGGCACTGAATGTCTATGCTTTTGGCTTCTCTGCATCCCTTTTGCCTTTTTAAAAAAATATATTTATTTATTTATTTTTGGCTGTGCTGGGTCTTTGTTGACATGTGGGGGCTTTCTCTAGTTGCAGGAGCAGGGGCTACTCTTCATTGCCGTGTGTGGCCTTCTCATTGTGGTGGCTTCTCTTGTTGCAGAGAACAGGCTCTAGGCTTGCACGCTTCTGTAGCTGCAGCTCTAGAGTGCTGGCTTGTTAATTGTGGCACATAAGCTTAGTTGCTCTGCAGCATGCGGGATCTTCCCGGACCAGGACCAGATCTTCCCAGATTGAACTCATGTCCCCTACATTGGTAGGCAGATTTTTAAACCCCTGGATCACGAGGAAAGCCCCTCTTGCTCTTATTTTTCAGGTAACAGCAACTCTTCCCCCACTTGCCATTCTCAAATGGGTCTGGTCTAATTGCCAACCTCCAAACCCTGTACCTATTACCATGGGTTTGGACCTAGGCTCAGCCAAGAAATGAGTATCCTCTCCCTGGGCACAGCAATTGTTTCAATGAGCATGTGACCCAAGCCAGGCCAATCAGATTCCTTCCCTGAGATTTATTATATAGAGCTAGAAGGGAGAGCTCTACCTTTGGATTTGCTAAACTGGGATGATGTGCAGAACTCTCTGTGCTACACCAACACACACATCAAAGTTTATAGTGAAAAAAAGACTGAAGACACTGTGTGAGACTTTAGATCTAGCTGGCCTTGAGGCCAGCTCCACTTCTGTTCTTCCCCATCAGTGTCCCTTCATAGCTTAATCTAGTTTGAGTCTAGCTTCTGTTAATTCCTTTCTCAAATTCATGGATTCTTTCTTCAGCTGTGCTACCTATTGACAAGCCCATTGAAGGAATTTATCTTTGATATCACATGTGTTTTATTTTTAGCATTTCCTTTCTGCTTTCTATTTATTTGGCTGTGCTTAGTTGCAGCACACAGAATCTTCTATCTTCACTGTAGCATCAGAATCTTCAGTTGCAGCATGTGGGATCTAGTTCCCTGACCAGAAACTGAACCTGGGCCCCCTGCATCGGGAGCATGGAGTCATCTATGCTTTTGGCTTCTCTGCATCCCTTTTGCCTTTTTAAAAAAATATATTTATTTATTTATTTTTGGCTGTGCTGGGTCTTTGTTGACATGTGGGGGCTTTCTCTAGTTGCAGGAGCAGGGGCTACTCTTCATTGCCGTGTGTGGCCTTCTCATTGTGGTGGCTTCTCTTGTTGCAGAGAACAGGCTCTAGGCTTGCACGCTTCTGTAGCTGCAGCTCTAGAGTGCTGGCTTGTTAATTGTGGCACATAAGCTTAGTTGCTCTGCAGCATGCGGGATCTTCCCGGACCAGGACCAGATCTTCCCAGATTGAACTCATGTCCCCTACATTGGTAGGCAGATTTTTAAACCCCTGGATCACGAGGAAAGCCCCTCTTGCTCTTATTTTTCAGGTAACAGCAACTCTTCCCCCACTTGCCATTCTCAAATGGGTCTGGTCTAATTGCCAACCTCCAAACCCTGTACCTATTACCATGGGTTTGGACCTAGGCTCAGCCAAGAAATGAGTATCCTCTCCCTGGGCACAGCAATTGTTTCAATGAGCATGTGACCCAAGCCAGGCCAATCAGATTCCTTCCCTGAGATTTATTATATAGAGCTAGAAGGGAGAGCTCTACCTTTGGATTTGCTAAACTGGGATGATGTGCAGAACTCTCTGTGCTACACCAACACACACATCAAAGTTTATAGTGAAAAAAAGACTGAAGACACTGTGTGAGACTTTAGATCTAGCTGGCCTTGAGGCCAGCTCCACTTCTGTTCTTCCCCATCAGTGTCCCTTCATAGCTTAATCTAGTTTGAGTCTAGCTTCTGTTAATTCCTTTCTCAAATTCATGGATTCTTTCTTCAGCTGTGCTACCTATTGACAAGCCCATTGAAGGAATTTATCTTTGATATCACATGTGTTTTATTTTTAGCATTTCCTTTCTGCTTTCTATTTATTTGGCTGTGCTTAGTTGCAGCACACAGAATCTTCTATCTTCACTGTAGCATCAGATCTTCAGTTGCAGCATGTGGGATCTAGTTCCCTGACCAGAAACTGAACCTGGGCCCCCTGCATCGGGAGCATGGAGTCAGCCAGGGAAATCCCTCCATTTGGCTTTCTTATAGTTTCTGTGTTTGTGCCAAAATTATCCCTTTGTTCATGTAAGCTGCCAACTTTTTTTCCAACAGACTGTTTAACATACTAAGTTGTTTCTATTTTTAAAGTTCCTGTCTCATGGTTTCACTATCTGTGTCATTTGCCAGTCTAGCTCTGTTGATGTATCTTTTGACAATGGATTGGATTTTTTTCTTTGGTGACTTTTTGTATGTTTTGTAAATTCTTATTGAGTGCCTATCCTGTGTAGAACAGCAGAGACTGAGGTAAACGGTATTTATGCCTGGAAATCGTCATGCCTCTTCCATCTGCAAGTTGGTCCGAGGGGTGGGTGCAAGATGGAATTAATATAGTTAGGAGTCAGGCAGGGTTTGGATTTTGTTGTTGCTGTCATTATCTCAGTGCACCACAGAAAAATCCTTCTAGTGATGCTGCTTAGAGTGAAGACCACGTGTCAGAGGGTTTTTCTGTATTCCTGTATTTTTCTGTATTTTCTGTATTCCTGCTCCACCCTCACCTTTTCAGCCATCCCAGCATGCCAGCCCCTCCACCCAGAGGATACTCCCATTGCTTGCTCTTTGGTGCTAGGCTCATGGTGGTTAGATTGGGGTCTCTGACATCCTGCTTCTGCTTCAGTCTTAGGTAGGTCCTATGTGAGTTTCAGAAGTGGGTCTTTCTCAGTATTTCTGCTCCTGCTCCCAAACTCCACCTCCTACTTGTGGTTGGTTTTGGGTCAATCTTTCTTGCCTTTCCCCCAACAGAGCAGACCTTGGCTTGAATTTCCAGCCTGAGATAGTTCCCTGCTTCTCCCCTTGGAGTAGAGGGCTTTTGCTTCTGTTTTCCCCCGAAAATCAATGGGTTTTCAAGTGTCAAAGGACAAGAAGGTTTTTTACCCCTGTAGGTGAGGGCTTCCCTAGCGCTCAGTGGTAAAGAAGCTACCTGCCAATGCAGGAGACGTGGGTTTGATCCCTGGATCAGGAAGATCCCTGGAGGAGGAAATGGCAACCCACTCTAGTATTCTTGCTGGGGAAATCCCATGGACAGAGCAGCTTGGCGGGCTACAGTCCATGGGTTGCAAAGAGTTGGGCATGACTTAGCAACTAAATGAAAACAATAACAACTTAAGCAAAACTCTGTTGCCCTTCCCTAACTTAAGGCTGTTGCTTATTGGAGAAAAGGATTGTGGGAGCAGCTGAGGCCTTTTGCCTTCCCCCAGCAGGTGCCTTAATCAATATATGCTTGCACCACCAAAGAGGAAAGCTCTCTCATTTCTTGCTCTGCTCTCACTTTTTCTCAGGAACCTCAGAGGGAGTCGGTAGAATAAAGCGTGCCTATGAGTATATAAACTCCCCTGTGTCTGGAATGGTCTCCAGCTACGCTAAACTGACATGCTAGCCCATGACACCCTAGCTTTTAAACATTTGTTAAAATTTTTGTTGGTTTCATCTTACCCGCTTGTATGACAGCCACCCGTTTCCTGTGCTCTGCTAAAGTTGAAACAGTTCATGTGTGTGTGTGTCTCTCTCTCTTGAAGAGGCTTTACTTAGTTGCCTGGTGACCTCAGCTTTCTGAGGGCTCAAGAAAAGCTGCAATTCTTTTAGATTTTCTAGCTATTCCTCACTGTTAAGATGGCAGTGATGTTTTCTTATAGCACTGTTCATCCTCAGTAGAAATATAAGTCCTCAAGTCACTGTTACCTCCTAGGGAACTGCAACCACCTCACAGCTGGTGCCTACACCCAATTTTGTTCCTCTCCGTGCTACATCCAGCATTAAGTATTAAAATTTTGTAACCATCGGAAACTAAAAGGGGTTGCAAATTAGCTGTAAAATCTGAAACCTAGGTTATGGTGTGCACACACACTCAGTCGCGTCCAACTCTTTGCGATCCTCCGTGCTGTAGCCCGCCAGGCTCCTCTGCCCTTCAGATTTTTCAGGAAAGATAGTGGAGTGGGTGCCATTTCCTTCTCCAGGGGCTTTTCCCAAGCCAGGGATCAAACCGGTATCTCCTGTGTCTCCTGCACTGGCAGGCGGGTTCTTTACCACTGAGCCACCAGAGAAGCCCAGGTTATGGTGCACCAGTTATCTTTGCTGAGTAACAATCCAACCCAAACCGTAGTGGCTTAAACCATGACATTTACTCTGTTCATGAATCTATAGGGTTCGCAGGGACAGCTTGTCTCTGTTCCACTTGGAGTCAGCTGGGGTGGTTTGAAGGCTGAGCCTGAACTTATTTGGATCACTGGGGTGGGAAGACTCAAACAACCGGGGGCTAACCTGTGGGAGCCCCTCTGGCTCTCTGCCAGGCCTCTCTTGCATGGAGGCTTCGAGGTTGCCAGACTTCTCATAGGCTGGCTCAGAACTACCAAGGAACATTTTGAGAGAGAAAGAGAGAGATCCCAAATGGAATGTTTCTATGACCTCGCCTCAGAAGTCACATTATTTGTGCTGTGCTCCATTAGCAGGGCAGTTACATAGGTCTAACCAGGCTCCAGGGGAGGGAATATTGACCTCATATCTCAGCAGAAGAGTGTCCACACCACACTGTTGAGATGAACGTGTGGGATGTGGTATATTGATAATGGCCATCTTTGGAAAATACAAGCTGCAGTACGCGATTCTATTTGTTCTATAGTAGTGAAAAAATAACTTCAAAGAAATCAAGCTAGAAAATAAAAACAAAAAACCACAGAGCCATCTGATGCATTATTTCATGTCAACAGATCATTTCCAAGTGTGAATTTTTGTTCCCCTCATCAATTTAAGCACATCAAACCCATGGCAGCTATAACCATCTTTCTAGATGCAATTCTGATCCTGTCACTGACCCTCTTAAAATGACCCTCTAGCTCCCTGTTGCTCCCCAAATAGATTCTAAACTCCTGAACATGGCTTATAAGCCCTTTACACCTTGCCTTGTTTATTAATTTCCAACCTCACCTTTGATGCTGCCTCCCTTGTCCTTATGAACCACTTGCCAGTATCCAAACTTTCTTTGGCCTTTTGTACTTGCTGTTTTCCTCTTCTGGGACTTTTCTCTGCCACCAGGCTCTTACACCTCTTGTCTCTCCAGCTGCTATTCTTTTTTCTGGACTCAGCTTCCCTAACGTGATCTTCCTCCTACCTCCCACCTAGCTGGCCTAGGGCTCTCATCTCTCCTTCCCATATGCTCTCAAAGCACTCTGTGCCTGTGCTGAGGCCCTCCAGCATCAGTCAACCAGGCTGCATCACTCCCTCCATCCCCACGTGGGAAGATAGTTTTTATTCCCCACTGTGTGCAGTGCTTGAAGCATGGCAGGGGCTCAACAAATATTGGCTAGAGAAATGAATCTGTGCCTTAAATAGCCCACTAGGTTCAAGTAAACAGCCCTCCCACAAGCCTGAGATAGCTACGGCAGGGTCCTGTCTTGGATGTACTAACTGAGGTAGGGCCAAAGCTGGTTGGGAGACTTTGGAATTTTCAGGAAAATATCAGCTGCTGTATGTGGCTGGATCTGTTCCTAGCTTTGGAGGACTCATTCCAAGGCAAGGCCAGGGAGTAGCTCCAGGACATCTTTCCTCTTTCCACAACAGTCCTGGTGGGCAGGCCTGCCTGACAGGGACACACCTCGGCAACAGCTGGTAGGATGTTTGTTTACTTGCTGTGCTCCATCCAGAGCCTATTTCTGGAGCAGGTACTGGACGCAAGCCTGTGCCATTCCAGCACTGATCCTGCCAAGCCCTGAGCCAGGAGAGACAGCAGCAGTCACTTACCTTATCTCCCTGGCTCCAACCCAACCTTCTCTGGATATACCCAGTCATGACCTTTTTGCCCTGTTGGGAATTGCCCTTCTCTGTCGCTAAGGTTTAGCAGTAAATATTGCTCCGTGTGCACTTTCTGTTTCATTAAGGACAAGAGGAAGGAAGGAAGTTAAGTGTGATAAGAAAGGCTCTCTCAACTTATAAACTTTACTGATTTGAGGAAGTCTTAACTGGAGTTCCTTGGGGTTCCCAGGGTCAGAGGAAACAGATCAGCACTTTTGGTCAATAGAATTTTTCCTATGGTTAGTCTCATTTCTGAAACGGAACTGAAATACTAAGAGGGTCATAAGCCACGGAATGGATAAAGATAGCACCCAAGACTCTTGGTTTCAAATTTAGGACTGATACATCCATTGCCTAAGTTAAATTTATATTAAAAAGCTAGCTTTGGAAACTAATACCAAATTATTTTTGGGGGGAGGGGGGTAAATAGTTTCACCTTGTTTTTAGACAAATCACTTAAGTTGTCAGCTCTAAACCAATTAAGAAACCATAGTTACAAACCACTGGACTCCCTTCTGTGGAAGCCTGTCTCTGCTAAGAGTGAAGTGAAAGGGCAGCCAGAGATCCAGGGCCTTCCCCTCACCCCAGCCTCCAGTTTTCACCCTGGGCTAACCACCTTTCAGCCCTACAGTTTCTTCTCAGTTGCTCTAAATCAACTCCACCTTTATTCACACCAAGATTCCTGTTACTTAGGTCGAAAATGGGAGAAAGGGAAAAGGCAAAGCTGGAGTCCTGCCTGAATGTGAGTTAACGCTGTTTTCTGGTTCAGAAGCATTCTCTAACCACTGATGAGCAGCTGCTCTTTGGGAGAATATTTCAGACCTCACTGCTTTTCTTTTTAAATTGTTGTTACTGAGGAAAAATAATTTTGTTTATCATGCAAGGAGAAGGAAAATCTTTTTTTCCCCACCCTTTCCTTTCTAAACCTATCCCTTCATCTGAAAGCCATCAGATGGCTCTGTAGGACGAGTGAGGGCTGGCACCTGAACCAGGCAGAATCCTTGCAAGCTTAGTCCAGGACCAGATAATTGTCAGCGTCTGGCTTCCTCCAAGTGTCTGGGGAACAGAGGGTCACTCACTTTATCAACGACATCCTACTAATAAAAGGCAGTAGGAATAAAGTTAACACCAGTAGTCAATGGCAAAAAAATAAAAATAAAACGGAAAATAAATCAGGAAATTATGACAAAAATATTCATATAACTGGTTGGTTCCCATCCTTTTGGACAAGGCAAAATTTCTAAATCTACTTGATTTAGAAATGAGCAAATGTTCGCTGGAGATTTTTATGGCTACCTGTTTATCATTAGGGATTTGGAACCTACTACCCAAAAAGAAGCTCCATTGGAGCCATAACCCCAGCACTCCTACCCTCATAGCACCGAAGTTTGGCTTGTCAGAGGGCACGTGTTAAAAAAGGAATCTTCCCTGGTGGTCCAATGGCTGAGAATCTGCCTGCCAATACAGGAGACACCAGTTCGATCCCCACTGTGGGAAGATCTTACATGACCGGGGGCAACTAAGCCCATGTGCCACAACTACTGAAGCCCACGTGGCCTCGAGTCTGTGCTCCACAAGGGAAGCCACTGCAAAGAGAAGCCCACACACTGGAACCAGAGAGTCGACCTCTTCTCTGCAACCAGAGAAAGCCTGCTCACGGCAACGAAGACCCAGCACAGCCATAAATAAATAGATAAGCACATCTTAAAAACAACAACAAAAAAAAACAGTAATCTGGCAGAGGTTATCAGCTATCCTGCTCTGACATGTGTTTGTCTTTAACTCCTCACTGCCTGGAAGCACCTCTCTGGGAGGAATCGGGTTAATAACACCACACACACGGCTAGTCTGATGAGAAGAGTTTTATGTGGGCGATGCAAACTGAACAAGAACACCATAAACAAGGAAGGAAGCACAGGCTCATCTAGGAAAGCAGCCACAAGGGGCAGGCATGGAATTATTCAGGAGCGGTTTCAAATACCAACACCATATTTACATGTCTAATTTGGAACCTGGCTCTTTTTAAGCATCAGAGGAAGTTAGGGGAGAAACCATGCATGAGATTAAATATATATACACATGTATACACCAACATTTTCACACTTCTTTCGTTCATTTTCCCCACAAGAAACAAATTTCCTAAAGTCCCTATATTTATTACAGAGTTGGCAGAGAAGCCCCAGCTGGGGCTTGGATTCAAGGAGGCAGACTTTACTCTCTTTGACCTACACACCCCTGACAGATTACCAATGGAACACTTGGAACATGGGCAGGAACATTCAGAAGAGGCAAGAAAAAGTACAGCTCATTTAACTTATGCGTTATACACAAGGGCATCAGTTTTTTCAAATACCTTCACGCTTCGCCCTTTACTAGGTTCTTAGCAGACTTCTCACCTGCAGCAACAGAGCTCTGACAAGCTGTGAGACATAGAGTAAGGTGGTACTTTGATCCGGTGCTCACTGGGTCAGTCACTTTACTCAAGACAGTCACACATGCCAGGCCCTGGCAAACCCTCAGGGAGCTGCGGCTTCATGCTTCGTGGAGTGGAAGGCTGGGTTTTTTCCCTCCCTAGATACCTCCTTGCTGCCGCCGTCACTGCCAATGAGTGCTCCACTGTTCCCTCCAGACCCAAGACAGCTGTTGGGCGTGTATGTGTGTAATTTATTGTTCTGCTGCTGTTGGCTCGTCCCCAGGTGCTGGCTTCTCAACCTGTGACTCTGGAGGAATCAGATACTGGACCTCCTCTGTACTGATGGCTACCTTATCTGGCTGGAGCCACCTCTTGAAATGTTCCAAGGTGCTAGGAAAGAAGAGGAGGAAAGTGTGACTGCATCAGACTTCACTGACTAATTACTTAATGATTATCTCAGATACTCCAAGACTGCCTTCCCACCCATCACCAATTTCTTCCTACAGTTGTTTTTCACTGCTAACACAGGGTGCGGGGCACAACAGCTCCTCTGACAGCTGTGCATCCTAGCAGCTCCATGGTGTAATTTACCCCCTAGTGGGCACCTGGGCAATAAGTAGCACTAGGCCCCCTTCAAATGCAGTTTCTGAAGACTTGATGAGAACAGCTGAAGAGCCTATGCCTATCTGGTCTTTTTTCCTCCAAACTGGAGAGAAGAGAAATTTTCAAGGGGAGGAAACATTTCAAATAAATACCAAATTATTGCATGTTAAGCTGCTTCAGTTGTGTCTGAGTCTTTGTGACCCCATGGACTGTAGCCCGCCAGGCTCCTCTGTCCATGGGGATTTTCCAGGCAAGAATACTAGAGTGGGTTGCCATGCCCTTCTCCAGGGCATCTTCCCAACCCAGGGACTGAACCCACATCTCTTATGTCTTTTGTATTAGTAAGGCAGAAACCTGAGCATCTTGGTATCTCTGATACCTGAAGTAGTCTGAAGCTCAATTATACTTATAGCACTTAGTTGCACTAAGTGTGGTTTTAGGGGTGTTTCTGTTTATTTAGTTCATTTCATAGCAAGATGCCAAGATGGAAACATCTGAGTAGCAATGTCCCCCACAAAGGAATGGACATTATGCCAGGGGGCTTTTTTTCGTTTGGATCTGTGGGAAGGAAGAGGGCTTCCCTGGTAGCTCAGCTGGTAAAGAATCTACCTGCAATGTGGGAGGCCTGGGTTTGATTCCTGGATTGCACAGATGCCCTGGAGGAGGACATGGAAACCCACTCCAGTATTCTTGCCTGGAAAATCAATCCCATGGACAGAGAAGCCTGCCAGGCTACAGTTTATGGGGTCGCAAAGAGTCGGACATGATTGAGCGACCAAGCACAGCACAATGGAGAGGGGGATGTTTCCCCACCTACCTTCCTTGAGCATCCAGGATCCTCCCCTAAAGGTATTAGACAGTCACAGTAAAATACAAATGACTAGAAATAGTGGAAAGCTCATTCTATGCTCTTCAACAGCAAAAAGTCGTACGCCAAAAAATAAGGCCGTAACCAGCAGATTTCAGACACCTCAATGGGGGAGTCATGTTGTGGACAGTAAGATTTCCCAGACCATTGCTCCCTTGCCAAAAGCATTCGATAAGGAGGGGTCACCTATCTGGTCTTCACTTACGTGAAGAAACACACAATTCCACTACAAAATGGCCTGTGCTTAAAACATACACTTTTAGGTTTAAAACCAAATGCATATCTGTTTCCTGTGCTTATTCTAAGCAGAAAGAAGCATTCCCACAGATATAGGCTCAGGGCAATGCAATGTGGGTATTTAATCTCCATCTACCACACATTTCATAAAATGGTTCCAGTTATTTCTACAAGGAAGGGAAACCACATTATTTTAGGTATTAATAAATACACAGAAACATGAACTTGAGTCTTGGTACTGATCAGATTTCAGAGAAAAAGAATTCCTATTTGAGAATTACACAAAAGAAAGTTGTCTTTGTCTCTCAGAACTGGAGAGGAAGGAAATATTAATATTAGTGGGGAGAGAATATAATACCAAATTATTAGTGGCTCAGGAATTGGTGCATCTTCATCTTTTGTGTTTGGGTCAGTTTACTGGGAAAAGAAAAGAGTAAATTTTATATTATTTTCTGAATTCTTGGAAGGTGGCTAGCCTGATCTTAGATGCCATCCTGATTTCTGAAGGATCTGGGGCCACCTTGGGTATTTGAGATAATGTAAGTGAAAATACTTTGCAAGTTAAAAAATAAAATGTAACTATGAAGTTCTATTTACATGATTTCAGCAGCAGTATTCATCTGATACCGTGGGACTCTGAAAATCAATGTTAATGACAGGTTGTAAACTTAGGTTAAATCATAGTCCCCTAAAACCTTGTGTTAAAATTCAGGTTTTTATTTCCCTCATTGATTTTCATTTTGAATAATTTCTTAGTGAATTTTAAAACTCTGTTAGGAAGAATAATATTAGGAATAGCTAACACTTTGTCTTGAGAGTCCCTTGGACTACAAAGAGATCCAACCAGTCCATTCTGAAGCAGATCAGCCCTGGGATTTCTTTGGAGGGAATGATGCTGAAGCTGAAACTGCAGTACTTTGGCCACCTCATGCGAAGAGTTGACTCACTGGAAAAGACTCTGATGCTGGGAGGGACTGGAGGCAGGAGGAGAAGGGGACGACAGAGGATGAGATGGCTGGATGGCATCACCAACTTGATGGACGTGAGTCTGAGTGAACTCTGGGAGTTGGTGATGGACAGGCAGGCCTGGCGTGCTGCAATTCATGGGATCACAAAGAGTCGGGTACGACTGAGCGACTGAACTGAACTGAACACTTTGTACTGACCCTGTGCCAGGCACAAGTTCTAAGTGCTTTAATCACAGTAAATCATTTAAGGCTCATAACAACCTTATGCAGTAAGAGCTACTACTCCTGCTTCACAGAGCAGGGGGCTGAGGCACACATGGGTTACTCACAGTAAGTGGCAGAGTTCCTGTGCCTAGTGTCAAGCATCATCCTGCTCTTTGTAACAGAATGCCCTCTCCTCCTTTCTGCATCTGGCCCACCTGCAGATACTGTTTCCCTTTGTACAAAACTAGAGCCCAGAGGGAGCTCAATGGTCTTTCAGCTCTTAAAGCACATTGTCACTTCTGCTCATCTGGCTCTTATGCTGCCTCGTTTTGTTAGGTATGTCTTCATATATATTCTTCTCTCCCCAAACTAGTTCTGAGGACCAAAACGAGGATCTAGAATGTCGTTACATCACCCCCTTCATGCCCATGACATCAAGCACAGTCCCTTCACACCAGAGATGCTTAAGAAATTCATTCATTTGTGCTACACAAATTTGAGTGTCTACAGTATGACAAAAACTCTGTAAGGCAGTGGAGATTCATAAGTAAAAGACAGTTCCAGTTGTTGACTGATGACTACTTTCTCAAGTACAGTGCATACTTAAAAATACAGACGGTTGTTTATTCTCAACTCTGTTCAGCCTGTGATCAAGATGTAGATGGGGTATTTGCTTTTTGGCAAAAATATCCTTTCTTAAAAATCTGCCACTGGACTAAGAGCAAATAAAGCAACCTTAAAAAGGATGATATTTAGCTCAGAAAAGCTGCTGTTGATATCAACTTATATCTGGACTCAGATGTCACTCTCCCTGACTTCTTTAGAAAAAGAGAAATGCTTTTGGTGAAACAGACTATCACCTGGAGCAGGACTAGGAATCCATTACCTCTCATCAGAATCAAGTCCATCCACAAGAACTCAGATGCTAACTTCTCCTGGAGGAACCGGTCCCAGCATTCCTTCTTTGCTTGGGCCAGGGTTCGAAGCATGTCCTTGGAAGTCACTTCCTGATTTAAACCTTTGATTCTTCTCAGTTTCTTTTCTAAAGAGAGAGGAAGTTGAGCTTAACAAGGAACTTGAATATGAAACAAAAGTAATCTAAAATGCAAAATGCCAACTGAAAAATTCTTACTGATGAGTACAAGCACATTGCTCTCATTTTTTTTAAGGACAAATGTACATTTTTCTTTTTCCTTCACAACATCTTCACTCTACATTGTATCAAACAAATGTTTAACTCCAGAAAAGGGAAAACTATAGATTTTCATAAATAAACTGATGACATGTTTTCTTTGAAATTACAGAAGCCCAGCAGGTATCTCTCTAAGGAAAGCTTGTTTTCCCTGCCGTGTGATGTGTATACTGTCGTCTTTTTTCAACTCCTGAAAATAGTTTTTCTGAGGAGTAAATGGTTGGGTTTTGTTTTTTTGTAATGGTGTCATAAAGTAGTTTTCAAACCTCATGAGAAAGAATCAGAGAAAAAGGAGAGAGATTCAATGGTTCATTAGATACTAAAATTAACTTGATGAGAACACATTAATAAGAGACCTTTAAGATCACCACGTGTGATTAAAGTCTTGATTAAAGAAAAGGAATCTCCTAATAGTTTTTTCTGAAACTTGTTCTACTTGTGGCCTGAATGTTGGAGGCTTAATAAAAACAAACATAATCCCTGTGAGAGCAGTCCATATGGCTTCCTGACGATATATGTTTAGTTACTCTTTGCAGTTTAAGTAAGAACACAAGAAAGAGGGACTTCTCTGGTGCTCCAGTAGCTAAGGATCCAAGCTCCCAATGTAGGTGGCCCAGGCCGAATCTTTAGTCAGAGAACTAGATTCTACATGGTGCAACTAAGGCACCCTTGCATCCTCCAAACCTGCCTGCCACTGTCACCCAGACTCTGCCATAGGCAACAGAAATGCCTCGTACTTTCTTCGGGAAGGACACTTTAATCATCACGTTAACTGATTTTAGAAAAGATGAGTAGAATTTTAACTTTCTGAACCAGTCTTCACCAATCAAAGACATGACTGATTCCATGAAAGATTCTTCTTTTCCCAGGACACAGAGCACCAACAAGACAGAGGATCTGGTTCTCCAGCTTCCTCAGACTATTGTTTCTTCTCCTTGCCACCACTGAAGACAGATTCTGACTGCCACAACAGAACTGTTAACCTCCTTGGCCATTACTGCATGGATGACTGTCATATTTCTGATGGCTTCCCAACAAATTTCACATTACACCCTCATCTTCTCATTAGCCATCATTCCACATGTGTTTTTCTCATATTTTTTCTTGCACGTCATTAACCAAATGCCTTTTGTTTTTCCAAGACATTTCTTAGCAATATGTAAACCCTATTCTGACCCTTCTTTCTGTCCTTCCTCAAAAGCTTCTTCCAGAATTGTCTTTCCTTCTTCAAATAATTATTCCCAGGTTTGGCTTTGAGACATGTTGATAGGTCTCATGGATGTTGAATAAAACAGGATAACACAATTCTGAAGTTTGGCAATCCTGTCCAAGACTGATATTTGTCTTTCCCCTATCAAGGAACAATCTGAATCTCTTTCCTGAATTAGGAGTCTCTCTAAATACTGAAGGCCATAAAGATAAGTGAAGATGTGTTCAGGAAATATTTTAAAAGTGAAATGGCTAACAAGAGGAAGAATGAACTTTATGTCAGTATGTTGTTGTTTAATCGGGAAGTTGTATCCAACTCTTGCAACCCATGGACTGTACCCACCAGGCTCCTCTGTCCACAGGATTTCCCAGGCCAGAATACTAGAGTGGGTTGTCATTTCCTTCTCCAGGGGATGTTCCCGATCCAAGGATCAAACCTGAGTCTCCTGCATTGGTAGGCGGATTCTTTACCACTGAGCCACCAGGGAAGCCCTTTATGTCAATATACTCCAATCCCAACAATCATTCTATTAAATATAACAGTTTCTCAAACTGTACATCAGAAATCCAAATGGAGCTCTGGGACCATGACCTTTTTCTTTCAGGAAGGTATAGGTTTGACACTTTTGGGTAACCTCAATACATGAGCCACTTTGGCAACCTCATGTGAAGAGCTGACTCATTGGAAAAGACTCTGATGCTGGGAGGGATTGGGGGCAGGAGGAGAAGGAGATGACAGAGGATGAGATGGCTGGATGGCATCACCGACTCGAAGGACTTGAGTTTGAGTGAACTCCGGGAGATGGTGATGGACAGGGAGGCCTGGTGTGCTGCAGTTCATGGGGTTGCAAAGAGTAGGACCAGACTGAACAACTGAACTGAGCTGAAGAGTAGGTAAGAGTGTTCTGTAGAATGCCAACAAATAAAGCAAAATTTAGACGAGACAAAGGCCAGAGATGACAAAGACTATTTTAAAGGATATACTGGGAAAACAGGGCTCCTTCCCAACAACCAACCTGAAACCCCCTGTAGAATTACATCTGACAGATACATGTGGTGAAGACAAAAAGAAAAATTAAGAATAGAAAACCAGATTTGATGTAACAGAACTCCAACATGCTTCCTTAAAATCTCCAGCTTCAGATTTAAACAAACAAACAAAAAAGCCATCTAACTTACCTAAAGATGCTAAATACACTTCTGAATCCTGCAAGGGAGCCCAAGGCTTTACAGCTGGCTGTGCAGCAAAGTGTGGGGCCTCCCTCTGGCCTGTGCCTGCAGGGTAAGAATCCATAAAGGAGTCTGAGAAGGCATTGCTGGCACTGTCCTCTTGGTCAGGATGTGGCAGGCAGGAACAGATTTCAGCCCAAAGATCTGGGCCAGATCTTGTGGTTGTAGAGTCAATGCTTTCAAACATTTTCATTTGGAATCTGAGCTGAAAAACAAAACCTCAAGTGAATAAGAACTGACTTGGAAAGGAAGGTTACAGCCTTTTAATTAGTTTTTCCTAACAAAACTTATAATGTCTGCTATTACATTCTTATGTTATAGATAAAAAGATGACAAAAGGGTAATTGGGTTTCTCTTCTGGCTTTGCACTTGGGTTGTTTTCATAATGAAGTTGGTCTTTTAAAATAGAATTACTATAAGCCAGACACAAAAGATTGAATGATTGAATGATTCCATTTTCATGAGGTCTCTGCAGTCAAACTCACAGAGACAGAAAATAAAATGGTGGTTGGGATAGGGATGGTAATGGGAGTTATTGTTTAATGGCTACAGAGTTTTAGTTTGGGAAGTTCTAGAAATGGATGGTGGTATGGTTGTGTGATAATGTTAATGCCACTGAACGTTACATCTAAAAATGGTTAAAATGGTAAATGTACATTATGGATGTTTCATACATGTGCAAGCACACACATAGAGGTATTTCTAGGACATTTCCAGTGAGGACAACCGTCCTGCACTTTCCTCCAAAGATCTCCACGATGCGACCACTCTGTCCTCAACCAATTAAATTCTGTTTTCAGTAGGACACAGACTAAAAGTCCTGCACAGTTCCATATACAGTACACCAGGATAATAAAAATGCTGCTTGGTGAAATCTGTCAGAGTACTGGCTCATGGGCTCATTACATGGAGAAGCTGAGCTTGAACATGCTTCATGTTCTCATTAAAAAAAAAAAAAAAAACAGATAGACATTTTCATCATTTTACAGATAAAAAACTGAGGATCAGAAGCCTAACTTGCCAAAGACACATTACTGGTACAGAGTGAATCCTTGATTGGAAACCAGACCCCCGCCGCTCCAAAAGCCATGTTTTTACCCAATAAAACTCAGCCTGTTTGTGACTATACTGAAAATAGCATGAGCAGAGCTGAGAGGGAACAGCTACCCACAAAGCCCTGGCTTTCATAACTATCTAGTCTAGTAGATGGAACTGATACCTCCTTTCAGGAGGGACCTTTGAGATTAGGAAGGCTGCTTAGGAAAAGATCTGAATAATTTCAGGAGCGAGAGCCCAGGAAGCGCAGGGCCCGGAAGTAAAAGGCCAGATGTGACGGAGGCCCAGTATGAACTGATGCCAAGGGTCACAGTGAGGCTCCACTCCCATCTCGAAGTCGTTTGAACCCACCCACACCAAAACTTTGCTAGCATCAGAGGCCCGGTCCCCGGTCCCCACTAGGAAGTACCGTCCAGAGCGGAGAAAGAACCCTCGCGTACAGATCCGGGGCCTCAAGCACTCCAGCCTCAAGGACGGGCTAGGCGGGACGACTCAGGCCCCCAGCCACCTCTGTGGTATCCCGGAATGCGATCGGTGCCAGGGATAGAAACGCTGCGCAACCCTGCGCCTCTTCCCCTTACCACAACCGCCTGCCAGCAGCCCACAAACGCTCGGCTCAGTTTCTTTGCAAGCAGCAGGGAAGAAATAAGGAGGCGGAGTCTTCAGGTGACGGATCCTGGGAGTCCTCCAACCACCGCCCAACCTGGAGATGTTCTGTGCGTCGATTGGTCGAGAGGCGTTCAGCTGGGTAAGGAAGTGAGCCGCGTAGCGCTTCGGAAACGATGGGCGGGACTGTTGTTGCCTGGATACAGTAGAGCACACACCCTCCGCCCCAGTTTTCCAAGGGGCCAGGTTAATTCCAACTATTAGAGGGTTCCAGCCGCGCGGACACCGCTTTCCACGTGATTCCTGCTCGGAGAGGGAAGCCCAGTTTCCAAGACCTTGACTTTTCTTGGTTCCCTGAGCAAGGTAGTCTCCTCGGCAGTTCTCTGGACTGGTGTTCCGTTCAGTTCAGTCGCTCAGTCGTGTCCGACTCTTTGCGACCCCATGAATTGCAGCACGCCAGGCCTCCCTGTTCATCACCATCTCTCGGAGTTCACTCAGACTCACGTCCATCCAGTCAGTGATGCCATCCAGCCATCTCATGCTCTGTCGTCCCCTTCTCCTCCTGCCCCCAATCCCTCCCAGCATCAGAGTCTTTTCCAGTGAGTCAACTCTTCCGCATGAGGTGGCCAAAGTACTGGAGTTTCATCTTTACCATCATTCCTTCCAAAGAAATCACAGGGCCAATCTCCTTCAGAATGGACTGGTTGGATCTCCTTGCAGTCCAAGGGACTCTCAAGAGTCTCCTTCAACACCACAGTTCAAAAACATCAATTCTTCGGCACTCAGCCTTCTTCACAGTCCAACTCTCACATCCATACATGACCACTGGAAAAACCATAGCCTTGACTAGACGGACCTTAGTCAGCAAAGTAATCTCTCTGCTCTTGAATATACTATCTAGGTTGGCCATAACTTTTCTTCCAAGGAGTAAGCGTCTTTTAATTTCATGGCTGAAGTCACCATCTGCAGTGATTTTGGAGCCCCCAAAAATAAAGTCTGACACTGTTTCCACTGTTTCCCCATCTATTTCCCATGAAGTGATGGGACCAGATGCCATGATCTTCTTCATTTTCTGAATGCTGAGGTTTAAACCAACTTTTTCACTGTCCTCTTTCACTTTCATCAAGAGGCTTTTGAGTTCCTCTTCATTTTGTGTCATAAGGGTGGTGTCATCTGCATATCTGAGGTTATTGATATTTCTCCCGGCAATCTTGATTCCAACCACTGCTGAGTTTTCCAAATTTCCTGGCATATTGAGTGCAGCACTTTCACAGCATCATCTTTTATGATTTGAAATAGCTCCACTGGAATTCCATCACCTCCACTAACTTTGTTCACAGTGATGCTTTCTAAGGCCCACTTGACTTCACATTCCAGGATGTCTGGCTCTAGATGAGTGATCACACCATCGTGATTATTTGGGTCGTGAAGATCTTTTTTTGTACAGCTCTTCTGTGTATTCTTGCCACCTCTTCTTAAGATCTTCTGCTTCTGTTAGGCCCATACCATTGCAGTCCTTTATCGAGCCCATCTTTGCATGAAATGTTCCCTTCAGGAAAATGAGAGAAAATGAGACATCTCTAGTCTTTCCCATTCTGTTCTTTTCCTCTATTTCTTTGCATTGATCGCTGAAGAAGGCTTTCTTATCTCTCCTTGCTATTCTTTGGAACTCTGCGTTCAGATGCTTATATCTTTCCTTTTCTCCTTTGCTTTTCCTTTTCTTCTTTTCTCAGCTATTTGTAAGCCTCCTCAGGCAGCCATTTTGCTTTTTTGCATTTCTTTTTCTTGGGGATGGTCTTGATCCCTGTCTCCTGTACAATGTCACAAACCTCCGTCCATAGTTCATCAGGCACTCTGTCTATCAGATCTAGTCCCTTAAATCTATTTCTCACTTCCACTGTATAATCATAAGGGATTTGATTTATTGAGTTATAAATCACAAAATATGCTCACCCTTTAAAATATACGGGAGAAGGCAATGGTACCCCACTCCAGTACCCTTGCCTGGAAAATCCCAGGGATGGAGGACAACGCAGTGTTTCGTGGTACATTCAGAGTTTAGCAATCTTCATTTTGTTTTGTTTTGAAATACTAATAACTCTTTCAAGAGTTTTTCCAGAGTAAAGGAATTTCGAGCATATCTACATGGAATCTACACTTTTAATGAGTCATTCTTACAGCTCTCAACTCATTCAGGTACCTCCTTCACGCCTGTTCTCCATGCGATCCCGCCTCGGCACTAGGTCTCACTGATTGGTTGGTGCCCAGTGACGCCCTCAGATCGCGACCTAGAGGCCGGGGCCGCTGGGTCATGTGGCTGGGAGGCCGGTTGTGGCTCCCGGTTCTTGGGCAAGTGTGCTCCAATCTCCGGTGCCTCGGAATTGCGAGGACTTGGAGTGCCTGTAGGAGACCCATGGCGGAAAGACTCTCGACCGGGGCTGAGGCAGCGAGCGGGCTAGGGGCTCCAGCTCAGGAAAACGGAGATGCTGGCGGCGCCGCGGGGGGTGAGCAGCCCCCTGGGCACCCGGAGCCGGGGGGTCCAGGAGTGGAGCCGGTCTCGGGGGACGCGAAGCAGCCCTCAGGAAACGGGGAGCGAGCCCCGGCTGCAGCCCTGGGCCCTGGCAAGCGGAAGAAGCGGCGGGGCGCGGTTGGAGAGCGCGTTGTGCCTCCCCCGAAGAAGCGTCGGGCAGGGGTTAGCTTCGGCGATGAGCACTTTGCTGAGACCAGCTACTACTTTGAAGGCGGATTGCGCAAAGTACGGCCCTATTACTTTGACTTCCGGACTTATTGCAAAGGCCGCTGGGTGGGCCACAGCTTGCTGCACGTCTTCGGCACGGAGTTCAGAGCCCAGCCTCTGGCCTACTACGAGGCCGCTGTCCGAGCGGGACGCCTGCACCTCAATGAGGAGCCGGTACAGGACCTCAGCATTGTGCTCAAGGTGGAGTCCTGATGGGGCCTGCCCGAAAGGGGGCATGGTTTTTTCGGTTACGGGGGCATGGTTTTTTCGGTTACTAGGGCATAGGTACCGGAGTAAATTCGAGGTAATTCTGAAGCGTTCTCGTTTTAACTTGTAACTCTTTTACCGCTCCATTTCCGCAGGTAGACTGCCCGTATGTTTCAGACCTCAGCCCCCTTATCCCCTCCATCAAAGCGACTTTGGTGTTTCCAGGGCACCGAAGTTGGAATTCTTGTGAAAGTGAAAGTCGCTCAGTCGTGTCTGACTCTTTGTGATCCCATGAACTGCCAGGCCTCTCTGTCCACGGAATTCTCCAGGCAAGAGTACTGGAGTGGGTTGCCAATTCCTTCTCCAGGGCATCTTCCAACTCAGGAATTGAGCCCTGGTCTCCTGCATTGCAGGCAGATTCTTTACTGTTTGAGCCACCAAGGAAGCACCAGGGAATTCTTACATCTCCTTTTATGCAGTCTCGTGGCACTGGCACTGATGACTTTCTGCCTTGCATTGTAGATCTCTGTACAAATGGTAATAATTGAGACTATCATTTATATTTCCTGACTGTGTGCTAGGCACAGCATTAAGCATTTTATGTACTTTAACATTTAATTCTAATGGCAACCTTGTGGAGTAGATACTGTCACCTCATTTTGCCTGTGAGGAAGTCGAGGAAACTAAGATCAACCTCACAGAAGTAAGGCGCAGTGCCACCTCCAACACCTGTGTTCTTATAAGTGAAGTGAAAGTCAGTCAGTCGTGTCCAACTCTTTGCAACCCCATGGACTATACAATCCATGAAATTCTCCAGGCCGTAATACCAGCGGATCTTCCCAACCCAGGGATAGAACCCAGGTCTCCCACATTGTGGGGGGATTCTTCACCAGCTGAGCCACAAGGGAAGCCCATCTTCTTATAACTTCCACTTGAATTATTTATCCTAGAGCCTGATAGGATAGAACTGTGAAATTACAGAGACTGAGACCAGAATTGTGTAGCCCAGTGCTTTGACCCTTCTTTAAATTTCCATCACAGCCAAGAGGTACCAGACATTGTCATTAACAAGGTCTCACCATATTTGTGAGAGGATGGCAAGGCATTTGGAAAATGAGTGGTTTGAATCAGTCACAGTTTTGAAGCACAGGTCTGGACTGACGCTCACATTTTACAGATAAGGGAACTGAGGCCTAGAGAAGTTAAGTGACTTCCCTAAGAGCATGCAGTAAGCCTGTAGCAAACCCAGGTCTAGAGCCCAAATCTCTGGACTTACAGCTTGGTTTTGTTCAAGATCACAATAAGTGATGGTTTATGGAGGATTGAACTGAACTGCACTGAACTATGGAGGATTTTCCTCTTCATTTTAGAAAAGTATATTGTTAAATATAACTTTATTGTAGAGAAAATACAAATAATCAGAACAGCAAAATCCATAATCATATCATCCAGAGATATATAACATTTGGGTTATATCCTTCTAGCTCTTTTTCAATACCTGCTTCTGCCTGTGTGTCTGTGTGTTTACAAAATAAGAATACACTGTGTATACTGCTTTTTCTGCTTAAGGATGTACTGTGACCATTCTTTCATCCAGTAAGGAAGTTGGGGGGAAGTTGCATGTGAAGTTGACTGATCATAGGTAGCTGGACCCTGGGCTGACCAGTTGGCTGTGTCACTGGCAGGACAATGACTTCTTACGGAACACGGTGCACAGGCATGAGCCACCAGTTACCGCAGAACCCATCCGCCTGCTAGCAGGAACGAAGATGTGGTGGTTGTAGACAAACCTTCTTCCATTCCTGTTCACCCCTGTGGCCGCTTCCGACACAACACAGTCATCTTCATCCTGGGCAAGGAGCACCAACTAAAGGAGCTGCACCCATTGCATCGGCTTGATCGCCTTACCTCCGGGGTCCTCATGTTTGCCAAAACAGCAGCCGTCTCAGAGAGAATTCATGAACAAGTTCGGGACCGGCAGGTGAGCAAACTGAGTTTGCCTCTCACAGGCCACTTCCGGGCTCACAAATGCTCTGCATTGAAAGGGTGTCACTGAGTTCTAGATCTGAAATGAGCCTTTGTGTTTATCTGCTCAAGCTTCCCATCTTTAGGAAGGTCAGCACCTAAGGAGCCAGAGACAAGTTATTATCTCTTAAGTTGCAAAAGATCTTTAGAGATAACATATACTGCCTCTCTTGGTAATTTGCTGTTTCGAAAATTTTAAATGCTGAGAGGCTGAGCAAGGTTTTTAAGACTGGAGAGAGTCTACTTGGTGGAAAGATTCTGGATAGAGTTGGAAGAGGTTTGGGTAGAAGAGTTAAATAGTGGTGATTGTGGTCTTGAGACTTGTAATTATGGATCTGATTGTAATATATTTATTGTTTACTGTTTACCAGGCTCAATACCAAGTATGTTAGAGCCCAGCTAACTGAATCCTTGGAATAGTCCTGTTCAGATAAATGCTTTTCTAAGCAAACATTTTCTAGACAAGTTAATGGGTTTTAAAGAAGCTGAGTACTATAATGTGCCTAGGATTGTGCAACTGGCCAATGGTGGAGCTGGGGTTTGAACCCTCTTCTGTCTGATACGGTTGCATTTGTCATCACTGAAAAGAGTTTGGGCTTCATGCACTGACTTTCTCCCTCTTCCCTCCTGTGTAGCTGGAAAAGGAGTACGTGTGCCGGGTGGCGGGGGAGTTCCCCACCGAGGAAGTAACCTGCAAGGAACCCATCTTGGTGGTGTCTTACAAGGTAGGGGTGTGCCGTGTAGATCCTCAGGGCAAGCCTGTGAGTCAGTGTTCCAGAGACTGAGCTACAATGGCCTCTCCAGTGTGGTGCGGTGCCGGCCACTTACCGGCCGTACCCACCAGATCCGAGTCCACCTCCAGTTCCTGGGCCACCCCATCCTCAATGACCCCATCTACAACTCAGCTGCCTGGGGCCCTTCACGAGGCCGAGGTGGCCACATTCCTAAGACAGATGAGGAACTCCTGCGGGACCTTGTGGCAGAGCACCAGGCCAAACAGAGTCTGGATGTGCTAGATCTCTGTGGGGGTGACCTGTGCCCAGGAGCCCCAGACTCTACAGTACCTTCCTCAGAGCTCAGCAAGGACTGCCTAGAAGAGATGGCTGCATCTGCCCAGAAGATGGATGGAGCAGTTGAGGCAGCCCCTCGGGATCTGGATGGAGTGCCTGTGACATCAGGAAAGGCAACCAAAATGGATGTGAATCAAGAGACAGACCCGCTCTGTTCAGAGTGCCGGAGAGTGCCACAGGATCCCTCACCCCAGGACCTTGTGATGTTTCTGCACGCCCTGCGCTATAAAGGGCCAGACTTTGAGTACTGTTCACCGATGCCTACCTGGGCACGAGATGACTGGCAAGAACACTGAGGGCTATGGCCAATGGAGGGATTATTTATTGGATTGGAACAGGAATGGGCCATGAAGTAGGAGCTAACCACATGGGCTGGTACAGAGTTTCTTAGGGGTGAAGTTGGGCTCTTAAAGGACCTGTTCATACTTGCTGCCTTCTTCCTTCCTCTCCCTCCAGCTAGAGTTTGGGAACTTTCTAGTTTGTAAATAAAGCTCTTTTTCTAATACCTTGTGTGTCTAGTTTTTTCACTACTTGTTTCTTTTTTTAATTGAAGTAAAATTGACAACACAATTGCCATTCTAAAACGTACAATTTAGTGGCCTTTCTTACATTCACAGTGATGTGCAACCCTCCCCTCTTAATTAGTTTCAAAACATTTCATCACTCAAAAGGAAACCCATACTCATTAAACAGGCAATCCCCATTTCCTCTCCACCTAACTCCTGATTCGATTAGCCAATCTTCTGTCTTGATGCTTTTGCCTATTCTGGACATTTCATACAAATGGAATCAAACAACATGTGACCTTTTGTGTCTGTCGTCTTTTGTTTAGTGTGATGTTTTCAGGCTTCATCCAATTCAGAGCATGCATCAGTACTTCATTCCTGTTTATGGCTGAATAATATTTCATTGCATGGGTATACCATATTTTGTTATACCCATTCATTGGGCATTTGGGTTGTTCCCACTTTTTGGCTATTGTGAATAGTGCTGCTATGCACATTTGTGTAGATTTTTGTTTGAATACATGTTTTCTGTTCTTTCAAGTATATACCAAGGAGTGGAATTGCTGGGTCGTATGGTAATTCTTTGTTTAATTTTTAGGGGAATCACTAAACTTTTCCCCAGTAGCTGAACCATTTTACATTCCCATAGGAAATGCACAAGGGTTCCAATTTCTCTCCATCCTCAGCAACACTTGTTATTTTCCAATGTTTTGATTATAGTCATCTTAGTGAGATTGAAGTGGTATTGTGGTTTTGATTTGCATTTCCCTTGGGACTAATAATGTTAAACATCTTTTCATATGCTTTTTGGATATTTGTGTACCTTGTTTGGAGAAATGTCTATTCGAATTTTTTGCCCATTTTTAATTTGGATTGGCTTGTTGAATTATAAGAATATTCATATATTCTGGGTATAAGACCTTTAAGAGATATATAATTTGCAAATATTTTCTCCCATTCTGTAGATTGTCTTTTCACTTTATTGGCAGTGTCCTGTGATTCACAAAAGTTTTATTTTTTTATTATGATGAAAACACTTAATGTGAGATCAGCCCCTTAACAAATCAGTGCGTACAATATGATACTGTTAACTATAGGCACAGTACAGCATCTCTGGAACTTAATTATCATGCATAGCTGAAACCTTATATTTGTTGAATAGCAATTCCTTATTTCCACCTGCCCCCAACCCCTGACATCACCATTCTACTCTCTGCTTCTGTGTTATTTTAAATACCGGAAAAGAAAAACTCACTTTTCTTTATTCAGAGAATACTCTGAATACTCTGTACTTTTAAAATATGTGGTGGTTTCCCCACATCAAGCAATTCTCTGACACAGGCTGGGTATCCTATAGTCTGACTCACCTCTGCAACCATCTACCTAGAGATAAGGTCAGACCCCACAAATTAAGGACTCAGTCCCACAAAACTTGTCCCCACTTCAAATGACAATGGCAGGTCCAGATTGTTACCTGTGAATCAAAGTTTCCCACAACCCCCTCCTTGGGTTCAACCATTTATTAGAATAACCCACAGAATTCAGGAAAACAGTTTCCTTTCTTGATTTATGGTTTATTACAAAGGACACTAAAGGCTAGGAAAGACCAGCAAGATGAAGAGAGAAGTAGGGCAAGGTCTGAAAGGGTCTGAGCACAGGAGCTTCTGACTTCCACAGAGTTCAGGTGGGTCACTCTCCGGTATGTGGATGCCTTCTTGTTCACTGACTTGGAAGCTCTCTGAACCTAGTCGTTAGGGGTTTTCAGCATCAGTGGTCTTTTATTTAGCCCAAAGAGAAATATGAAAAACTTTCTACTCCACAGTACCACAATCAGAAAAGGAATTACTGCTTCTGTTTCTAACTCCATGAATAACCAGTCGTGTCCTCAGGTCTTGCCATCATCCATTAATTTCACCCTATTGAAGTTTGACCCAGTTTTACTTCATTCTGAAGATCTCAAATGAAAATTTTGAAATTTGAAATCTTGGGCATTGCTCATTCTCACTATGATGAGGAAAAGTGTAACTGTTGCTTGCTGTCTATTCATAGCTATCTTTGCAGAAGTTACAAAGCATGGGCTATAGCAAGTGTTATTCCTCATTTTCCCAATTCTATTGGCATTTATTCATTTTGTCTTCCCCAAGCAAGTTTAAGCTAGATTTTGATTTTTTCTCTAATTGATCTTCAACATGACATATTTAGTTTTCAGCTTACCAGGCATTCCCAGAAGTTATTTTGGCAAAGTAGAGTTTTCATATGGTAGCATGAAGCTAAGGGAATGATTTGAGAAAAACGTTTTGAGTTGGTGTTGCAGACTCAGAGAATTCCTGGATTAATTCTTGAACCTCTTCAGGCCTTGTTGGCGCTTCCCTCATAGCTCAGTAAGTAAAGAATCTGCCTGCAGTACAGGAGACCCAGGTTCGATCCCTGGATCAGGAAGATTTTCTCTAGAAGGAAAGGACAACCCACTCAAGTATCTTTGCCAGAAAATCCCATGGACAGAGGAGCCTGGTGGGCTATAGTCCATGGGGTTGCGAAGAGTCCAGCCCAACTGAGCGACTAACACGTCACATCACAGACCTTGTCATGACTGTCTTCCCAGAGATGTTTCCCAGTGGGACTACACTTCCTAATGGTAAAGAATAGAAGGATTTAACTTATAACATTGCCTGCCTCTCAAAGCCAACCTTTGCAAGTCTTACACCCTGGGTTTGGGTTTTTCTTATAAGAATTTAAGAAATGAACGGGAGGCGCATACGTGCACGTGCACACACACACACGCACACACACACACACACACACACATTTCACTTCTTCCTTCAGAACTTTGTCTGTGAGGGCTCACACACACACACACACACACACACACACACACATTTCACTTATTCAGAGCTTTGTCTGTGAGAGAGGTTGACATATAAAGGCCTGCCTAGGCAGAAGACCGTCACCAACTAAAAACTGGACAATTTTTCCAGAGCACCTCATTCTCCATTGAGAACTGGTCTTCTTGAAGCTGGACTCAGAATGGAGATTGATTCCCTGACACTGAAATAATAGAGATCTGGAATATCTTGGTAATGCAATTTGGCTATACAATAGTTCCTTATTTCTGGTCTTCCAGAGCTTGAGGGATCCTGCAACAGTTCAGGATAGGACTTATGAAGAACTGGCGTTGATGGAGAATGATTTCCTTGATCTGTGGCTTGTGACAGGGGGTAATGGGAATTACCCATTAGCTTGGGGGTGTGGGTAATGGGAATCTTGCAAAATGTATTAGCAGGTCAGGCGGAACTATATTGTCCAAGTCAGTTGCAGCTCCCCCAGTAGATGGCGCCTCTAACTCTTACTGCCTTCATTTATTATAAATTTCTTTTTCCATTACTAATCCAAGTCCCCACACCACCACCCCTGGCCTATTAAATAATCTGGCATGTTGTTAATTTTTTTTTTTCCAGCTGTGACTCCAGACAGAATCCAAGAGGAGATTTACAATCTTTTCTCTGGATTTTAGAGATTTACTCTACTTTTCTGTGTTAGCCTTAATCCTTTTGAGTCTTGTAGAAAGAGGTAAAATAAGCACAACTCTTATATACATCAAAAGATCACAGAAATGCAAAAAAACTGAGGTCATCACAAGACTTACTGTAATTTCATATGAAAGAAACCACAAATGAACTAAGCATGAAAACAGGAAAAAAGAAATGAAGAATAGAAAAGTGAGCGTCACTCATGATTTCTTCTTCTTTTTAATCTCAAGACGCTTCCAGTGATTTATAGTTTCAGAATTTTTACAGCTGAAGATCTTCCTCTGAGAAAACAACCCACTCACTTTTTATTTATAGAGATCGGATGCATTGATAGACCTTATCAATTTTCCATAGGAAGTCATCACTGTGAGAAGCAGGCAGAACTCAGAAGAATCATGCAGACTTGCCACTCTTTGGAAAGGTCGAAGAACCAATGGACAATTTCAATACCATCTGGAAAATGCTGAGGAAGACACACAGAGCTACAGGAACATCTAGGAGGGGTACAAAGACCCAGAAGTAGAAGAGCATGGGACTAGGTGAGAGAAATCTAAGCAGGAGCTGCAGGTTGCAGGGATAGGAAAGTCTTCCTGGGGATGACAGCAAAGCTGAGATCTGAAAGAGGAGCAGGAGCCATCCAGGAAGGGGTTGATGGGAAGGAGGTGTTGGGCAGCAGGGCCATGATCCAGGGAGAGGAGTAAGTAAAGCATCTGCAAAGGTGTTGGGGAGACAGAACAAGGCCTAATTCAGAGGAGGGGTTTTAAAACTGATGTGTTGAGGACACTTCAGAAAATCCCTCAGGAGCGCTTAACCTTTTCTTTTGACACAGATTTTAAGCAGTCTGGTGAAGCCTATGGGTCCCTTCTCAGAACATTGGTTTTAAATGCATAAAATTAAGTTTGTTGTAATATAAAGTTAACCAGTTATGTTGGAATACAGTTATCAAAATAGTTTTAAAATCTGTGATTTAATTCCAAATGAAGTCAGAAAGAGAAATACCATATGATATCACTTACATGTAGAATCTAACATATGTGTAGAATCTGTGACACAAATGAATTTATCTACAAAACAAACAGGCTCACAGACGTAGAGAATAGAGTTGTGGTTGTCAAGAGGGAGGAAAGGAGGGGAAGGATGGATTGGGAGTTTAGGATTCAGTTCAGTTCAGTTCAGTCACTCAGTTGTGTCCGACTCATTGCGACCCCATGAATCACAGCACACCAGGCCTCCCTGTCTGTCCATCACCAACTCCTGGATTTCACTCAGACTCAAACTTCACTCCATCGAGTCGGTGATGGAATCCAACCGTCTCATCCTCTGTCGTCCCCTTCTCCTCCTGCCCCCAATCCCTCCCAGCATCAGAGTCTTTTCCAATGAGTCAACTCTTCGCATGAGGTGGCCAAAGTACTGGAGTTTCAGCTTCAGCCTCAGTCCTTTCAAAGAACACCCAGGACTGATCTCCTTTAGGATGGACTGGTTGGATCTCCTTGCAGTCCAAGGGACTCTTAAGAGTCTTCTCCAACACCACAGTTCAAAAGCGTCAATTCTTCGGCACTCAGCTTTCTTCACAGTCCGACTCTCATATCCATACATGACCACTGGAAAAACCATAGCCTTGACTAGATGGACCTTTGTTGGCAAAGTAGTATCTCTGCTTTTCAATATGCCATCTAGGTTGGTATTAGCAAATGCAAACTATTATATATAGAATGGATAAACAACAAGGTCCTACTCAATATCCTGTAATAAACCATAATAGAAAAGAATATGAAAATGTATATATATATATGAATTATTTTGCTTTACAGCAGAAATTATAAATCAACTATAATAAAATTAAAAATAAAAAAATTGGTAACCTAATAATACAATGCACATACTTCCTTATGAATGCTTAAGTTTACAAGATCTAATGGTAGGTCCAAAACGAAGATCATGGCATCTGGTCCCATCACTTCACGGGAAATAGATGGGGAGATAGTGGAAACAATGTCAGACTTTATTTTG